>JAOTIZ010000008.1:12783327-12794334 GCA_027123425.1 Erythroxylum panamense | reverse complement strand
AACTCAACCACTCGCCTTGTCAGTGTTGCTTCACAAACGTGTGCCATTCTTAGCTGTGACAGGAAAAGTATGCGTCACATAACCAGCATGAAGAATAATATCATAAACTGCAAAAACTAAATCTATGATGAATTTAGAGAAAGCATAAATTAATAACGTTATGAAAAAGAATTGTGATGGCACAATTCACACAACATAATGCCAACGATCTTCTGAGATGAGAAAGATTGTTTAAATGATAGTTAGATGAAGAAATTTAAGATAATGTAGAAAATGAAACTATAAGAAAATGATAGTGAAGAAAGTGCAGAGAATGGTGAAATGCGTGCAAAGAATGGTGAAATGCGTGAATAGAAATAAATTTGAAGTGTCGGATTTAGTGAAAAAAGATGAGTTAGAGAAGTTGGTTTAGAAGAAAACAAAGAAAAGAGAAAAAGGGGGTAAAAATGTGGTCTGAAACTTTCATGATTAAACTGTATTGATCTAGGAAGATTTTGACAAAATTATACTTCATTAGTTGATGGCAAGCACGATTGCAACTTTGTAAAATCAATAAGCACAATCGCGACTTTGAAGGTTGGAGGCTGACGCAACACCCTTCGATCTTTTGGCTATATCTTCTTCATTCGACCTCTAAATGACATGAGACTTAAACCATTGGACTTGTAACACATTGCTCTATCTCTCCAACAACAATATTAGCCATCTTAAATCATTCAAGAGAGATTGAGTGAAAAGTGTGGGACGGTCTGATGGAGTGTGCATAGTCGTGACTTTCTTGTGCGCCCTTGACTCTTGCACAGGCGTGAGTGACTCTTGCATAGGCGTGACTCTCTCATACCTGTGGCTTTTCTTCCTCACACCCATGAGTGTTAATTGGTAGACTAATCTTTGTTTGTCACATCATGACACAGTGCTCTCCAATAGTCCAGTGCACCCGAGAGCATTATGCAAGCTGAACAGTCTTGCTTCTTTTGACCCTAACTTCTTCTCTAGACATCAAACTGAGATAATTTTTAATTTGGTAAACTAGAGACATAGGGCTACAATTCATCTGAAGAAGTAGAATTGTAATTCAGTCTCTAAGATATTCAATTTTTGGATGGAAGTTCAGTATAGTATACTGTTTCAGAATAAGAACAGCTCGAAAATATTTGAGGTATAGCTTTCAGATTTCTGAACCAAATTGAATGATTTTGGTGTCAATAGAAACTTAAGAGACAGGGGAACACTCTTTTAGAAGAGAGTATTTTTTATTTTCAATGTCTAAATGATCAACAACATTCGACCTGTCAATTTTTGGAAAAATCTGAAAGTGATTCAATGAATTATGAATTGTGATTTTAATAGTTTTATTGAAGTATAAACCTAAGTACAATTATATTTAGGTGAGTTTTAAGATAGGATTGATCATATAATGAGGATATATATATGTAGTCACACCCTATGAACTATATAATAATTAATAATAATTAACAATAATTATTAAAACAGTAACATATATACCAAATATTAATATTAACAACTTAATCAAGTAACTATATTTCAATAAATCAAATAATTAATTATATACCAATAATTATTAATAATAATTGAATTAATTTATTATATTCTAATAACTATTAATTATATCAAAATTAATTATTTAACCAATGATTTAAGTATATTTAAATAGTACGAACTGTTTATTATTATTTATTATTTTATATATAGTATTATATATTTAATAAAATTATACTTAATTTAAAATGAAAAAATATATATGGGCTAATTATATTTAATTAATTAATTAATTATAATTTAATTATATTTAATTTAAAATCACAACAAAAATATTTTTAGTATATTTAATTAAAAAATTAACTAATTAATTAATCATTATAAATATGTCGACAATATTTTTTAATTAATTAATTAATTAATATTTTAATAATAGTGGCAGATGTATTGGGTAAATGTTAACTTAAAAACTAAAACAAAAAAGGAAGTCAGGCGTAGGAGCAATAAGCAAGCATAGCCATGCTCACAGGCGTGAAGCGAGGATAAACTTAAGGGAGCCCTATTAAATAACTAAATCAATTAATTATATTCTAATAACTATTTATTACATCAAAATTAATTATATTTAAGTATATTAAAATAATACGAATTAATATAATATATTATATATAATTAATAGATTATATTATAATGATTATTTATTATATCAAAATTAATTCATTAATTATTATTTAAGTATAAGCATATTTATATTATAAGATGATAAAATTTTCAGTAAAAAATCCTATTCATTAAGAAAAATAAATCACACTTGCGACTATAGGAGAGAAGAGAAACAAATATCGAGAAAAAAAACACAAAAATATAATAAACTTTCAATCATTTGGACGAAAGAATACAACAGCGAAAGAATAGAGGCCATTGATAAAATGGACGCACGGGATGGATTTTGTGATCATCCATATCATTCGTCCTTAGTATTATATACTTAATAATCATATTTGGATGCACAGGCTAAATTAGAAGAAGATTTCATTGATCACTTATAGTAGGATATACTTTTATAAGGCAATGTATTTTGAATTGAAAAATATACGCGTAACATACCAAATTCATATATAAACTTGTTAAATACCTAAAAGTCCCTCTAACTTTTTAATCTCAATGCCTAGCTGGATACCTAGATACCAATGATTTTAAAACCAAATCAAACCAACTGGTTTAATCAGATTAAGTTCGAATTGGCCTGATTTTTAGTTTAGTTTTTGTTTTTTTTTTAATATTAGGATCCTTCATATGCATTGTCAAGTATTAAGGTCTAATTTAAATTTTGGTACAAATATTTAAAAAAAATTATACCTTCAACCAAAGTTAAATTAGCATTAAGATCATATGATTTCAAGCTTAACCTCAATTATATATGCTTAATGTCATATACTGAAAATTTTGTCTAGGTAATACCTTCATTCATGGTCTATCTATATTTTTTAAATACCAATATTGGTATAAAAGTGCTCATATAAAACTATGTAGTTTTCTTGACAACTCCTTATCCCTACTTACAACTCAACCTAAAAGTGCATGTTAAAATCTCAAAACATGGATCAAAATAGTATAAAGAAAATTCGATTTGACTATTTATAATAAAGAAACCATTTATACCTAAATGTATGTCAAGTGTAGCAGCAATCATGGCATTAATAACATTAGTAATAAATGGATACCAAGTGCTACTACATCAAATAATTTTTTTACTTAAAGTTTAAACACTAAATATAGAAGGACCGAAAAATAAACAGAATTTTTGAAAAAGTAATAAAATAACTGAATTAAGAATGTCAAAATAAAAAATTGAAAATAAATAGAAGAGGGATAACTAGTAGATATTACCTAGATAATGAAAAAATCACATTGCTTGACACACTCGATACCCTTTATCACATTTGGGATAATAGCTTTGCCTTCATCGACTCTCATCATTCCCTCTTTAAGTATAAAATCATCCTAAATTTTAAGGAACCAAAAAGTGTGAAAACCCCTTATATAAAGAATCATATGCATGTATATAATAAAAAGAGACCTATATGTCAATAATTAAGAAAGTTGCATGCTTCCATTTATTATCCTCTGTTATGGTCTATTGCTATTTCCAATAAATATTACAGAAAAACTATGATTTTAGAACTAAATAAAAGCTACGGTAGAAAACCAATTTCGTATTACATAAGAATTACATCTTTGATGAGCCTTTTCTTATTTGCAATAGATATGGATGAGTTCACTAAGAACATCTAAGGGGAAGTGTCTTAGTGTATGTTAATCGCTAATGACATTGTGTTAGTGGATGACATAAAAGAGGGTATTAAAGTCAAGCTAGAACTTTGAAGGGATATGTTAGAGTCAAGGATTTTAAACTGAGTAGGACTAAGAGCAAGTACATAGGTCATAGGGTTGCATCTGATATAGAGATAAAGTTTGGTTCAAAAGCTATACCTTATATAGATTGTTTTAAGTACCTTGGATTCATCATACAAAGCAATAGTGAAATAGATGATGACATAGTTCACCATATCAAATCAGAAGGGCTTAAATTAAGGGTGCATCAAGAATTTTATATGACAAAAAATATCATGCAAGCTAAAAGGTAAATTTTATAGTTTAGTAATTAGGCCAATCACGATCTATAAGGTGAAATATTGACTTATTAAACAAGTGCACAATCATAAGTTAATGGTGACCAAGATGAACATGTTCCATTAGATGTGTAACTTTACAAGAAGAGGTAAGGTCAAGAACGTAGTAGTAAGAGATAAGTTATGGGTCGCTAACATTGAGGTAATTTAAGAGAGACAATGCTTAGGTGGTATAAACATGTTAAGATGAGAAGTCTTGACACCCCCGTGAGAAGATGTACTTAGAGATTATAAGAGAAGAAAAGGAAGACCTAAGAAGAATTAGGATGAGGTGATCCTTATAAGAAGAAAAGGATGAGGTGTTAATATGACCTTGCCAAAGCTTATCAAGGACTTGACCCTTAATAGAAAACTTTAACGAACTAGAATTCGAGTAGAGGATCTTACACAGAGAGAACGACCCTTCTTTTTTCATAGGTCTTTTAAACCTTTTTCCTTTCTTTTTCTTTGTTTCTTGTCTTATATTTACCTTAAATACTTTGTTTAGTATACTTTTTTTCAATTCGTTTTTAATTATTTTTCTTTCTTCTTGTGAGTCTATCAAAAACATCTCTACTGATTAAAAGTAAGATTGTGTACTACTGAATTTCTTTAGGCCCTACATATTAGCGAGAATTCTATTAGGACATTGTCGTTATCTGGAGTGACATTAGACTAAGTGATGAAAAAAACCCTTGAAATAAAAGATAAAAATTAATGTAAAAATTGAATTAACAGTAATAATTTGTTATTTTTTGAAGTGTTTGATTCTTCTTTATTTTTGGTTCTTTATTTAAGTGCCTGTTTGGTTGAGTTTTGGGAGAGTGAATAAGCTAAAAGTATTTTTTTAGTAGATATAGTTTTTTTGACAGCTAAAATATGACTTTTTAAGAAGCTCAAATCTGGAGCTTATAAAAAAGGTACTTTTTTAGATAAAATTTTCGGATCAATTAATGAACCTATTTTTTAGTTCCTTTTGTTCTTTTTTAACACATAATTCCCACAATACTCACAAATATATCTTCACGTTTATTTTAAAATTTATATAATATATTTAACTTTTTATATGTTTTAATATTTATTTTTTATATTAGTTTTAATTATATTATAATCCATATAAAAGATTTGGTTAGATATATTTTCGTTTGTGTTTCATATAGTTTAAAATTATATAATAATTAATATGTTGTGCTTTACATATTGTTTAATATATCTTAACTAATATTTATATACATAAATAATTTTTATTACAAAATAAAATATAGTTAAAATTAAAGTGCTCTTTATTTTTATGTTGTCAAACAGTATATTGTATAAAGTTCTTTTAAAAAACTCTTTTTTAAATGACAACTAAACAGTCAACTAACTTCTTAGAAAAGCTCTTCTAAAAAAAAATCTACTGACAAAAGCTCTACTGATATAAGTCAATCCAAACAGGCACTAAATCTATTTGAAGTTTAATTTTGTTATATTTAATACTTTTATTTTGCTCATTTAGCTCCATTTAATGACTATGCTTATTAAATTGCTTTTCTCTTTTATTAAATTTAAAATTTCACATATTATTTAATTCTACTACATATAAATTATTAGTATCATTAAAAAAATATCATCACATCCATGAGTCAAACCTTCATTTAATCCAATTGACAATATACTGAAAATTCATTAATGTAAATGATAATACTTAAACTATAGTGAGCATTTAACAATTGTGTAAATCATATGAGCTCTCAAGGAATTAACCCCAACGTTTTGTGTTACAATTTTGTTAAGCATTTACTAAATCTAAATAATACATTTCAATTTTATTTCTAGAATGTTCAAGATTGAAACCTGATTTGATAAGGACGGAAGATTCCCCTCCTTACCAGCCAGGTTACTTCCTTTGGGTTGATAAATAATTGAGTTGGGAGATGTAATCGGACCATCATATACCCATTTGGAGGCTCCATGAAGGATAACTTTTGTAATCTCAATGAAGGGAAGAGGATCATATATGGAGATGAGATGAGATCCCTACGAAGAAAAGCGTCATCTTTAAGGGTCGTGATAATCATTATCATCATCATCATCACATCCAGTCTGAAGTCCCGCAATGAAGCAGAGTTTAGGAAGGTATGATAGTACGCAGCCTTGCCCTTTCATAGTAGAGAGGCTATTTCTGGTAGACCCACATGCAAATGAGACAATATAAGAGTGATGTAGGTTACAGAGAGAATAGGTAAAACTAGCTCAGAAAATTATTAAGTAAATAAAATTTCACTAAAAGCATAAATAAATAACAATAAAAACATCAGCACTAAATAGAAATAATAATAATAATAGAAATAACAAAATATATCTATACATATAAAATACATAAAATAATACTAATGTTAATAGAACTAATAATACTCCTAATAATAAATATTAAAATGCTAATACAGATACAAAAATACAGTTAAACAATACTAAAAAAGTAATAAAATAAAAAGGAGGAAAGTAATAACTAGTGTGCGAACCGAAGGTACCCTCAGTCTTGTAGACACACACACGTTCTTGTCACAATGGAAGAGCTCACAAGGAAAAAATTGAGGTGTCTGGCGAGAAAGTCTCCAGGCCTAGTAAGGAGAGATTCTACAGATAGAAAGGAAGTTGCATGTTGCACTTAATAATCCACATAAATAAAACAACCTAAACTAACTAAGGATGTCGCGTGAGACAAAGGAGTTTGCTATTAATGGGAAGTAATAGGATAAGACTGATGGAAGAGGATTTTATCCTGTCAACGATCTGCAGCCTTTTTGCACGTAGGTACACAAACTGTCCTAAGCTGCGGCATAGTTGGTGATATTCCCAATTAAGGGAAACGCAAATTTCGCAGGTTTCCAATGACGAAAAGCTATTTCAGCAAAGTGTTAATAAATGTATTGCGCAAACGACAAAAAGACTTTTCAAAACACACATTCTCCCTCTCTCTCCCTCTCTCTCGCCATGTCCAACTACAACCTACTTCTTTCTATGTAAAGAACGCTACACCAAACTACCTTACGAGCTACGCAGGCCTTGCCTTCAATCAGTGACACAACTGAAGTTGCTAACCGTCTGTCTGTACTAACCATCCAACGGAAACATCTAACTTACAAGTATAAAAGAAACTAAGTTAGAGAGCTGTTAAACATGTATACAGAGAAAGAGTATACAGGCTATACCCTCCATAAGGAATACCAACAAAGAAAACCAGTAACACCTTAATACCAGAAAACCTCTTTTTTCATGTCAAAGAAAAAGGTGAGCTTTAGTGAGTGACTAAAAAAGAAAGATACTAGTTGTAAGGAAAGTAGTTGCTAAGAACCTCCACACTTCGAACCTCCCACAACCATTAAAAAAAATCCATGCAAGAAACTTACTAATGATCCGCATAAACAATGGCTATTGCTCACATCATAAGTAAACGCACCATATCCGAAGAATCTTGACCTCACCAAACCTCCAAACCCAAAACCTATATCTGAAAAACTCAGGACTCGCCCCAAAAAGCGCAAGAGTTATACAAAGAGAAAACAACCGATGTAATAGGGTATCTGCAGGGAGTAAAGTAGAGAAAGAAAAGATAGCTTACTTGCACCCATGCCAAAATGAAAATGCTTAATTGCTCACGTACCTTTGATTGTTCAAGACAAAACAACTATTAATATGGCAATTTTTCGATCCCTTATACGATTTTGGATGTAGGCTTGCAGCAGTCTAGCGGCTGGCCGACTAGAGAGACTTTTCTAGACAACCAAACAAAGAACAAAAAAAAACAATATTCGCAAAAATATACAAACAAGCAATGTAACTGAACCTGGAAAGGCCAAACGTGGATAAGGGCTCGCCCACACAAGTTTGAGTACTTATGGTGTGCCTCGAGAAACCCAGAACCAGAACTTTGGGGAAAGAAAATGTCCTAGCATCACTGTATGTTAGCTAAACTATGACGTTTTAGGCATAAGTCACTGTATGTCTAACAACATCGTTTGGTCTTCTTCAACTGCCTGGTTTCTTTGTAAGCTATAACTCTTAAATGATTGCATTATTTTACCATAAATGAAAATGACCTCTTGAATAGTAATTAAGAAATAAAGAAAGTGCTAGCGATCTCTCTTACAAAAGGTTTTTTTATTAAAAGGAAAGATCCATGAGACATATTACATGACTAGTTTAAAGAAACAGACCCTTGACATATCCTCTAAAAGGATAGAGTGGCACCCAATGGGTGTAGTATAAAAAAAAGTGATTCCTAAATCAAAATGTTCTGCAAAGTTAGTGAGCCAGTCGGCACATCTGTTGTTCTCTCGATATATATGTTAATGTACAACAGTTCAGTTATGAGTAAACAGTTCATTAATACCCATGACTATCGGATTGAGAGCTATTGATCGGTTAGTCGAGGAAGACAGGATATTGATCATCGCTATAGAATCCACTTCGAGTTTGATCCGGTGATAATCCAGATTCCAAACGAGCGTGAGCCCGAAAAAAACTCCTCCGTCTATAGTGGAGGGAATATGTTCCATAAGTTGCGGGCTTTGATGCAGTCTCTCATTGTATGCAACAAGGATTCTTCGAGATGATAGTGATAACACGCTCCGTCTATAGTGAATTGTTTACGGACGTGTTGTTGGTTAGAGAGTAATCGATCGTGTACGAGGAGCCAAAGGTAGGAGCGAATGTATTGCGAGCCCTTCCACTGCCAAATTGCCTTCCAAATTCCATTAGGCAAAGCGTCTTCGTGATCCGTGATCCGTGATCATGAAATAAGTTGATGCTATAGTGAATTGTCCAGTGCCTGAAATTTCCCAGATCAGCTTATCTTGTCCTAAGTAGGGCTGAGGGGGGAAAGTACCTGCTATGGACATGCAAATTGAAGCTTGGAGTTGAGATTGAAATGCATCCCATTTCCAAGTACCATCAATGCCCACAAAGTGTTGAACATGAAGATTAATAGATGATTGGGGGATTGGAGTCGTTGCGTGGGTAATAACAGGTCCCATTCCCTTAACCCAAGGGTCTAGCCAGAATCGAGTCCTAGCGCCATCACAGATCATCCATTTCATACCCTGGAGAATAAGGTGTCGTGTAGCCTTTATACTCTTCCAAATCATTGATCT
The DNA here is from genome assembly GCA_027123425.1 of Erythroxylum panamense. NCBI lineage: Eukaryota > Viridiplantae > Streptophyta > Magnoliopsida > Malpighiales > Erythroxylaceae > Erythroxylum > Erythroxylum panamense. The sequence continues at coordinate 12,785,027 of JAOTIZ010000008.1, read as the reverse complement.
GCCAGTTGCATCAAAAGAAGTGGGGAGATTGTTGGCATCAAAGTTATATTTCGCAGTGAGAACTTTCACCCATAATGCATTAGACTTGGAAATCAGTGACCATCCTAATATCGCTAAGAAGGCATCATTGTTTTCTCGAATTTTTTGAACGCCAAGACCCCCCATGTTTTTCAGTTTACAAACTTCTTCCCAATTAACTAAGTGGATCCTCTTTTTTCCATTAGAAAAGCCCCACAGAAGCTGTCGCATTAATTTCTCCAGCTCATCACAAAGACTTGAGGCAGACGGACAGTCTGCATTGTATAAATGGGAAAGGCCGTTATGACTGATTGAGTCAATGTGATTCATCTTGCAAATGACAAAAGATTGGATATCCAGCTTGATAAGCATTGGTGAACCTTATCAAGGATGTGTTGATAGGTTCTTTTACTAACTCTTTCGTACAAAAGCGGCACTCCAAGATATCATCCTAGATCATTCGTCAGTTTGAAACCTAATTCGCTGCTTAAAGAGTGTGTCATCGATGGAGGTATATTCTTGGAAAAGAAGCACCGAGATTTGTCTTGACTGATGCGTTGTCCTGAAGCAGCACAAAAAGTATTTAAAGTGTCTCGAATTACAACACTTGATCAATTAAGGCTTCGGATAAAAAGAATGAGATCATCAGCAAAGAACAAGTGAGAAATAGGAGGTCCATTTCTGTTTAATTTAATAAGCTGCCATCATCCTTGTGTCACTGATTTGGTAATTGAGTGACCTAGTCTTTCCATACATAGGACAAAGAGGTAAGGTGATATGGGGTAACCCTGTCCAATACCTCTGTTGGGACTAAAAGCGCGCTGAGTTCGCCATTCCAATTCACTTGTATAAAGACTGAGGAAATGCACTTTATAATGAGGTTGATCAGAGAGTATCCCTTTTTGACTGGTTTTCCTTTTTATTGTATGGATGACCTCTTGGGAAATAATAATATTGTCCGTAATCAAGTGCCCTGGAATAAAACTACATTAAGTTGGAGCTACCAGATCATCGAGATAAGGTTTAAGCCTGTTAACAATGATCTTGATAATGGCTTTGTAGATCATAGAACATAACACAATTGGCCTGATTTGAGTAATTGACGTGGGTGACGAAATATTTGGTATAAGAACTATAATGGTGTGATTCAGTTCGGATTTCCAAGCTTCATGTCGAAAAATTCACTGTATAAAGAATGTCAGATAAGGTCTGACTATATCCCATTAAGATTGGTAGAATAATGCAGTGAAGCCATCAAATCCTAGTGTCTTATTAGGAATCATATTAAAGAAAGCCATCTTGATTTCTTTGGGACTAAATGGATGGTCCAGATTAGATATAGCTTGGTGAGATAGGGGATGGAAATGACCATTGATCTGACGGTCTGTAGGATTTTCGATCGTATAAAGCTTCTCAAGGAAATTATTCGTTATTATCTTCTGATGCTTGTTGTATCCGATACCATGCATCCATTTTCATCTTTCAAATAAAAAACCCTCGTGTGCCATCGTCTGGCTGTTATGATAGCATGATAGTACTTTGTATTCCTGTCACCCTGACCTAACCACTGATGTTGGACCCCGAACTTTTGACCGCGCGTCGTATCGCTAGTCAAAATTAATTAACTAGACTACTACTGTAGCAGTGGTGAGTCTAGGTCGATCCCACAGAGAGTGCGTGTA
>JAOTIZ010000008.1:12772801-12783227 GCA_027123425.1 Erythroxylum panamense | reverse complement strand
GTCAATGGATGCAGTGCAATCCTATCAGTCCGTCCCAATTACGAAATTACCCTTGTAAACAGTAACGGGATGTTACAAATTGTACCTGAAATTAAATATGAATTAAAGTAAGTATCTTAGGCATTTTTATGTCAATAATTGTTAAGTGCAAACGATTAAATATATCAACAATTAAGCACATATCAACTTTTCCTAGAAGTTAGAACTATTAAATGAGAAATTATTAGCGATTAGTCATGTGTAAAGAAAAAGGAGAATTCTTGAATTTGAAATGAAGTAAACAAAGATGGTTTAGGTACAAGATGGGTTATACGTGAAATGTTGGAAATTATAAGCTGGAAAATGTAGTTGAAACATGTTCACTGAGTATGCTTTGGTGTTTTAGCCATAACTTTTTCTCTAGTTATCGAAATGAGATGATTCTTAATTTGGAGTAAACTAGAGACATAGGACTACAAATTGTCTGATAAAATTGAGTTTTAATTCAATTTCTAGGAATCTCAATTTTTGGATGGAAGTTGAACATAGAATATTATTCAACATAAGAATAGTCCAAAAATGTTTAGGCTATAACTTTCCGATTTCTGAGCCAAATTGAATAATTTTGGTGCCATTAGAAACTTAAGATAATGAGAAACATTTTTCTAGAAGGAAATGTTATCAAATTCCTTCAATTACTTGATCAGAAAAGGTCTAGATTTTTGGAAGGACTTAGAAGTAAAAGATGTTAGTTTTAATAGACATAAGGGGTAAAACGGGAAGGACAAAGGAAGAAAGAATAAAATGGTAAAAAGACCAAATAAATGGTCTTGAAGTAAGAAAGAAAGAGAGAAGTTGTGAGAAGCCAAAGAGAGAAGGGGAAATGTGAGAGAGCGAAAATAAGAGAAGAAAAATCGAAGAAGTTAGGGAAGAAGGGAGAAAATCGTGGAAAGAAAAAGAAGGAAGAAGATTTGTCAAGGTAAGTTCATCTTTTCTTCTTACTTATTTAGTGAAATGGGTTGTGTTGAGAATGAAGGGATTAGAGAGAGAATGAGTGTTGTGTTGGGAGAAAGAAGAGGAAGAAGGAACCCATTTGATTCTTAGGATTTCTAAACTAGGTCTTAGATTTTCTAACCTAGATGGACTATAGATAGGTTAGGTTTGAGCTTAATTTGTACTTATTGCATTTTGTGATTATTGAAGTTTATGAATTTTATTAGAATGTTGTTTTGAATGGAACCTTGATTGTTTTAGGAAACCAAGAGAATCCTACCTAAGAATACGAGGAAAGACAACCTTGAGTTGGATTTTTGCAAACGATTTAGGCGGGCAATGTATTTATAGTTATTGTGTAATTGGGTAAATTCTTGCCTATGTGTGTGTATGTTGATTTGCTTGAATTTGATTTGTTTGAAATTGAAATCATTGTGAATGTTTGAAAATGCATGATGAATTATAATTATGTTATACTTTGAAAAAAGTTATAACATTTTGTATAAATGAAAAGAAGAAAAAACATGAAAGTATGAGCATATGATAGAATGATTTGAGCATGATTATGTGCCTTTTTTTGGGCAAGAGTGGAACCATTCTGTTCGTCACATGCACGTTGACAAGAGCCTTCTCCCAGCTGTCGCTTGTGGCATATGAGCTCCAAAAATGGACTCATTCTGTTCATGGTATAAACTTCAGTTTCTCCACTCTGCTTCCATAAAACTCTTGAGCCATTTATTGTGCATTGCATCTTTGAATTATCAAGTATGATGCAGTTGAGTGTTATGTTTAATGGCTAAAGAATATGTTATGTGTTATGAGTTTTGAACTAAATTGATTAATGCTTAAATTGCTAGAATATATTGAGAATGATTGAATTGCTAGCTATACATGTACATATGCTTAAATTGTGGTCAATTGCCAATGACTATAAATGTATTAGCCACTGAGCTGTGTAGCTTACCCCACTATTCCCTCCTCAGGTGCAAGACAAGAAGGTTATCGATCCTTATAAGGCAATTGGACAAACTCCAAGATAGTTAGCTTTTGCACTAAGCTAGTTTGAACACTTTTGGATAGCTTATTAAGCATGTCAAACATTGAGCATCCATTTGTATTTGTTTTAAGTTAGTGATGTTCATGTTAATATGTAAGTAAAGCTTATTCAAATAGTTACTTTGCTTAGTAATGAGAATGAGAATTTGAGGATTCCCTTTTGTGTATGATTATGTTATTTTACAGGTTGATTATGATGGTTTTGGAAGTGGAATGTGCAGGTGCATATTCTTTTTCGTTGAGATTGCAAATTGTTGTTTGTTTTAGAGTAGCATGTTAGAGATTGGAAATGTTGTATAGGATGAATCATTTGAGGTGAGATTCAAGAGTTTAACGAAAAGTACTTGGTAGTTGAATTGATATGAAGAGATGTTACATTTTGCAAGCTTTCACAGGTGTAGAAATTGTGTTCTAAAGTTTAAAGGAAAAACTATATCAATCTAGGTAGAATTAGCTAAAGGTTTCTTCACGAAAGTTGTAACTTATCTTTCTAGCTTTCCAACAATATAAATTATGAAATTTTTGGATATCTAAGTTAAGAGATATGATCATTAGAAGTGGTGATGCTGCATAGAATGTATATACAAAACAGCTATAGTAAAGATGAGAATATGTTATATGTGATGAGTCATTTGAGTTGAGATTAGGGAGTTTAATACAATCAAATTGGTAATTAAATGCTTAAGGAGTGATATTATAATAGAAGCAGTAAATTTAGGAAGATTATGAGTGAAAGTGATGTTAGAATGGATGTAAGAATCATTAGAGATGCTTTGGAGGGAGTTTTGTGTCACATATGTCTGTTAGACTGACTTTAGGTCTATTAAACGGACCTTCTTGGGTGTAAAAACACCCCCAGCCTAGTCCATGTCTGTTAAACAGACTTTTACAGGTTTGGAAAATGCTCCAGAACCCGTGAATGTCCGTGAGGTACAGGTGTATGTCCGTTAAGTACACTTTCAGAAATCGTCCTAAAATGACCTTAATCTGATATCTATAATGAAAGTTATGCCAATTGTCCCAAGATAGATACAATATGATTGAGGATATAATTATGTTTGATTCTTTTGGCCATAACTTCATCATCCGACCTCTAAATGAAGTGATTCTTAAACCAATAGATTTCTAACACATTTTTCTATCTCTCCATAAAAATTGGTATCCATTGGTGTTGATTTGAAAAAGATTGATTGAGAAAAAGTGAGGGAATCGATTAGAAGAGCATGAATTGGTTGTTTTCCTTAACATACTTTGGTATTTTAATCATATCTTGATATGTAGAGCTCCGAATGAGATGATTAGTATTTCAAAATAAACTAGAAACATAGAGCTACAATTTTTTTGAAAAAAACCAAGTGGTGATTCGGGCATTTGACTGGTGTGGGTTCGCTTTATGATTTGAGATGTTATAAGAATGAGGATGAACCGATGATTACTAAAAAGATTTCATTGAAATAACCATACAGGAAAATACGCTCACATCTTATGATGTTCTAGATAGTTGGGCTCTAGAAACAGGGCCTAACAATTGATTTCTTAATCGTTGGTGCTAGTAGAGTTCTTCTTGATAGAGGACATGTTCCATTTCAGACTGTAGATATTCCTCTAGCTCTCAGAGAGAAATCGAGTCTTCTTCTTCTAGTTTTTTTCAAATGCCTTCGAGTCTTGCCATGAATCTTTTTTTCGTTGGAAAATGTTGCCAAAAGTAGTAGAGTTCCAATGCTGTAATCATTCTGAAAAATTTCTAATCGCTCCACTAAAATCAAATATGGTGGGTTTCCAATTCGCAGCTACAATTTGGCCAAAACATGCATGAGTCAACCAAGTTAACTGAAAGCTAAAAGGCCTATGTGTTGGAGGTGAATGTGTACAATTTTTTAAGGTGACTAAAAGAGGGTGATGGTCTGATTTCAGGAAGGGTAGGTGAGTTACTGTTGTGTTTTGGAAAATAGTCTGCCAATAACTAGAGTAGAAAATGCGGTCTAATCTGGCGATAATTTGTCTTCTCCGCCATGTGAATCTTGGCCCTAAAAATCGAAGATCTTGAAGATGACAACATTGCACACAATCCCAAAACTGTGAATTGACGATAGGTTGGAGTCGAGAACCTCTACGTTTATCAGTGCTCTCCAATTTGACATTGAAGTCCCCAACCAAAAGCCATGGTTTAGAGGTAACCGTAGCAATTTTACGCAGATACGTCCATAAAAAGTGTCGTAACGAATATGTAGGGCTAGTATAAATAACAGTGAAGTCAAAAGACTATTGGTCCCATTCAATATTAGCATGCACAAATTGTCGGTAAGCTATCAGAATTTATACCACAATTTAAGCTTTCCATAATAACCAGATACCGCCTGAATAGCTTTCTGCTTCCACCCGAAACGAGTGTGCAAAATCTAAACTCCTAATAACCTTCATCACTTGTACCCCACTTATTCGTGGCTCAACCAAAACAACAAGTAGAGGTTTAAGAATACGAATGTAGTTCTTGATGATTAGCTTGATGGTCTTACCTCCAGCCCCTTGACAGTTCCATAAGAATATCGATATAAAAATCAGAATAAGAGGAAAAAATTATTATGCATGAGTGTTGACTACGTTATCAGTCGGCACCCGACACTGATTTGTTATGTGTTTCTGTGGAGTCTCATCCATCTGAGTATCAAAATCAAAGGTGGTTTTAGTTTCGAAAGTCGACTCTTTTTTAGGATCAGGTGGTCTCGATGGGGGTAGCATGTGTTTTTTAAGTAACAATGTCGAGGCAATGTTAAGATAGTCATCATTTGGATCCTCCTCCATGTCCCACAACCCATCTCATCATGTATCGGCAGAGTAATAGATTGATCTTGTATTATCACATCTGTATGCAGTGACGGAGCCAGAAATTTGATATAGGAGGGTCCGAATATTATTTTTTTTAAATTTTGAGGGGCCCAGTATACCACTAACCCTTAAATAACTCCATTTATATATATATTTATATATATATAATAATAATTTTTTAAAAACTGGGCTCCATGTACCTCCGTCACTGTCTGTATGTGAGGGGATAGAGAGGGCCACGTGGTTAGTTGTGTGTCGTTGAGTTTCTGTTGTCTTTGACTTTGAAACAGTCGAGGGTTGATTTTGCCTTGAGTGGGCCATGGGGTTTAGCTGAGTGGGTACCTGCGATGTCATATTCAGACTGTGTTTATTATTCCTAACACGTCGATTAAACGATGGTCAGTTATTCCTATATTCACTAATCGTCATTTGATTTTTGGATTACACTTGTGCTTGGTTCTTAAACGACGTAGGGTTGATTTCTCGTTGTTGATTCTCCTCATCAGGTTGAGGTTGAATAGGTATGGGTTCCAACAACTCGTTTTCTGTCAGGACCGTATACCTCGAGCCCTTCAACCTCACGTGATGGGAGCTGTTCTTCCGGTCGCTTCTCTGTGTCGTTGCATTGTTTGCCGACCGACGAGTGTGGTGTTGCACTTGCGTCCATGGCCTGTATACCTCTTTCCGAAGGCCTTCTTTGGATGATTCTCCTTGGGTTTCTGGGGGGGTGGTCGGCTTCTTACCTCCGGTGTTGGGCTCTGGTTCTAGATGCTCGATCGGTAGTGTGGGACAAGCCATGGCTCCGTGCTGACCACCCCACAGGAGAAGCAAATTTAAGGCAATCCCTCGTATGCCGCTTTGATGATTTCGCCATCTAGTTCGACAATGGAACGGAGGGGGGAGCTAAGGTCAATGTCTACAGCAACTCTCGCGAATTTGCCCCTTTGTGATTGTTGTGTGTTGTCGTCGATTTTGACCGTGCGTCTTACCATCACAATAATTATGATGGAGAAAATACCAAGTCAAATTGAATGGATTCAAAACGCTACATGGATGGGGATTTCATCCATTAAAAAATATTTAATTACTTGAAAAATATGTTTTAAATTGTCAAGTATCAAATATTTAGTTACCGAGATCTGATTATGAGTTATTAAATAGTAAAATGTAAATTCCCTAGGGCGGTGAGAATCAAAGGATGGTACCTGACAATGGAAAGTTCGGGGAAATGAACCCAAACGACCACATGCTTAATTTTATCAGTAGATGGATGAAATTTCGGGTGCCATGGTTGAACGGAGAGAACGTGACCAGAGATTACCCACGGCTCCTGTGTGAGTGCCTGTAGATATTCGTCTTCCCCCATGAAATTGATCAGGTAAAAGTCATTGTCTATATCGATAATTTTTATAGGACCCTTTGGTTTCCACAAGGTGATCAATCGTGTTTTGAGCATATTAAAACCCAATTTTCTTCCTAACAATTTAATCACAATAGCATTTTCCCATAGTTTGTCAAGTTTGCCTCTGAATGTGTTGGATAATTTGATATCCATGTCGAATTCTCCTTGTACCATAGTAATATTCCACTCGGCACGCTCTATAGGATTCTCTTCAGGCCATTCCATTTCCCTCGCTCCGATGCCAGGGTTTGATCGGCCAGTGACTACCGCACAATAATTGGGTTGGTTGCTCTGTAGAACAGGTGCTAGAAGGGGAGGATATTCGTCCCGTTCACGTATACGAGCTTTTTTTAAAGCATGACCATCGTAGCCAGTTGAGTTGAGAGTGTTTTGAGAAGTTACTGCTGTTTCGTTATCTTTACATAGTTATCTTTGAGCATTATGGTTACGCCAACTAAACAAAGATTTGCCTTTCAAATTGTTCTTAGGATAAACGCGCATGTTTTATGTTCTCTCACCATATTTAAACTCTAATTGAGTGACTGATTAATGAAGCAAATACGTTTAGGTATATTTTTGTTGACTTTTAGATTTTACACACAAACATATTAAATTATTAAGTCATCATCATCACCCATGACCCAAACCTTTTGGCTCCCACAATTTCCACTCGATGGTCTCAAACTGTCGGCTTTTACTTAAATACTTACAAGCTTCAAAGACACTCAACATTTCCTGAGACCTCAAGCAAATCCATTCTTGATTTTCAAGCCTTCCCTGTACACTTTACCTGCTATTTCTGGACGCTCGTTTTCCATGCGCTTGAGGCATGTTTGAGGTTTGGAATCAATAGCTGTATAAACATCAAAAACGAATTAAAACAAGGGGCTGGTGTTGCTTCGAGGGTCATGCGTCGTTGCTTTACAGGTAACTGTCTTTTGACATCTTTACGTTTAAAACGCGTGGAATTTGGATTTTACCATTAGGTCCTTATCATCGCTCGTTCGAAGAACCCACAGACTGACCTCACCCTTTCCACTTACAATCCCGGTGCGCACTTTCCGCGACTGTATCAGATCTCGGCTTCCCGTTGGTGTATTTAAACACCGTCCGCTCTCTTCCCTTTCCGTGAGTTACTACTAGAAATCATTTCTTTTTTTTTCTCCCTCTCTCTAGATTCTCTCTCTGACCCAAGGTAACCTTCCTTCGGCTCCGACCCGAACCCGAATTCTATCCTCTTCTTGTCGATTCTCTCTCTAGAGCTGGATTTAGTCTGATCTGTAACTGGTGGTTTTCATTTGGAATTTGTGTTGTTGAGCTTCAAATCGGTCTTTTTTCAATAACTTCTTTTGCGACTAATTGAGCAAGATCTGTCGCCAACTGGAAGTTTAATTGTGTGGCATTACTCATTTGATGCGTTTTGGCTTTACGAACCTGAGCTTAGATTAGAAAAATTGATGATATGCGGCTTCTTTTGTTGTCTTGATTTGCTTGTCTGGAGGTAACTGTAACCGTAGCTTTTTGTTTTTGAGATCCAGACGGTGTCCGAAAGTTTAGATCTAGTGATGAATTCGTTTAGGATCATTTTGTAAATGGTAATAAATTCATTTGAATGTAATTGGAACTTTATGGATTTGGTAACTGATTTTGTGGGTTCAATTCATAATTTTGGCCCCTTTTAAATGACGTGGGATGTTTTGATTCTTTCAGGCTTTGAACTTGTAGGAGGAAAATGGTGAAGATCTGTTGCATTGGAGCAGGGTATGTAGGCGGGCCGACTATGGCCGTGATTGCACTGAAGTGCCCATCCATTGAAGTGGCAGTTGTTGATATCTCTGTTTCTAGGATCAATGCCTGGAACAGCGATCAGCTGCCTATTTATGAGCCTGGACTTGACGGGGTTGTGAAGCAGTGCAGAGGCAAGAACCTCTTCTTCAGCACTGAGGTGGAGAAACATGTATCAGAGGCTGATATTGTTTTCGTCTCAGTTAACACCCCAACCAAAACTAGGGGTCTTGGAGCTGGCAAAGCTGCAGATCTGACATATTGGGAGAGTGCAGCCCGTATGATTGCTGATGTATCGAAATCTGACAAAATTGTTGTTGAGAAATCAACAGTTCCTGTTAAGACAGCTGAGGCAATTGAAAAGATTTTGACCCACAATAGCAAGGGGATCAAATTCCAAATCCTGTCCAACCCTGAGTTCCTTGCTGAGGGAACTGCCATCAATGATCTGTTTTCACCAGATCGTGTCCTTATTGGAGGTAGGGAAACCCCTGAAGGGCAGAAAGCTATTCAAGCATTGAAGGATGTGTATGCTCATTGGGTTCCTGAAGATCGCATCTTAACCACTAACCTTTGGTCTGCTGAGCTTTCCAAGCTTGCTGCCAATGCCTTTTTGGCGCAGAGGATATCATCTGTTAATGCTATGTCTGCTCTCTGCGAGGCAACTGGAGCTGATGTAACTCAGGTTTCGTATGCTGTTGGTAAGGACAGCAGAATTGGTCCCAAGTTCTTGAATGCTAGTGTTGGTTTCGGTGGATCATGCTTTCAGAAGGACATTCTTAATCTGGTCTACATCTGCGAGTGCAATGGCCTTCCAGAAGTGGCCGAGTACTGGAAACAGGTCATTAAGATCAATGATTATCAGAAGAACCGTTTTGTGAACCGCCTTGTTTCCTCGATGTTTAACACTGTTTCAAACAAGAAGATTGCCATTCTTGGGTTTGCTTTCAAGAAAGATACTGGGGACACAAGGGAGACGCCTGCTATTGACGTATGCAAGGGGCTGTTGGGAGATAAGGCCAGGTTGAGCATCTACGATCCACAGGTGACTGAAGACCAGATACAGAGGGATCTTACAATGAACAAATTTGATTGGGACCACCCTCTTCATCTCCAGCCCATGAGCCCCACCACTGTTAAACAAGTCAGAGTGGTTTGGGATGCTTATGAGGCAACAAAGGATGCCCACGGACTTTGCATTTTGACCGAGTGGGATGAGTTCAAGACCCTCGATTTCAAGAGGATCTATGACAACATGCAGAAACCGGCTTTCGTGTTCGATGGAAGGAACGTTGTGAACGTGGATGAGCTGAGGGAGATTGGTTTTATTGTGTATTCAATTGGCAAGCCACTGGACGCATGGCTCAAGGACATGCCTGCCGTAGCATGAAAAAGATGCTTTTAGTTGTTTCCTCATATTGCGGCCACCCGATCATAGTCTGAGGCAGTCAAATTCGATTCTTTATGTATTTTCTCTCTCTCTCTTTTTTTTTTCACTTTCTCCTGCTCGCCCAATCCATTTCCACTATAATAGGGACAATTGATGTAGACCATCTGTGCGAGAAGGGGCTTTATGTTTTGCCTTTACTCATTAATGTCAATTGCTACTTTCTTCTTTCTGTATTCGATTTAGTGTACTTTCGTAACTAGAATGGTGAATTCCAGAAATCATTTGTCATTTTGTCTTCGCTTCTTTCTTTGGCTTATTTAACATTTTCACAGACCATCCAAGGTAGATGTCTACTGCCCATCTTCACAATGTTCTCTAATTGACTGTTTGGAAACTTTCGAATTGAATTCATTAACAAATTGAATTCAATTACATTAATGAAATTAGGATTGAATTCAAATTACACTGTTTGGAACAAATACAGTAATATTATAATTGAATTCAATTATACTATTTGTAACAAATCCAGTAATATTATAATTGAATTCAATTACACTGTTTGGAACAAATCCAGTAATATTATAATTGAATTCAATTACACTATTTGGAACATTTCCAATAAGATTAGAATTGAATTCAATTATTTCATATGACACATTTACCCTTGGCTAAAAATAATATTATCCAAAATAAAAGTCATTTTAGGTAGATTTTAATTATTCAACCCTATCACAACTTTTTCTTTTTTAATAACAACAACAACAACAACAACAATAACAACAACAACAACAACAACAACAACAACAACAACAATAATAATAATAATAATAATAATAATAATAATAATAATAATTATTATTATTATTATTATTATTATTATTATTCAGGAAAAAATAATCATACTAATAATATAAATAATTTTAATAATAATAAGGGTCATAGTAATAATAATAATAATAACAGAAATAATAATCAAAATATATGAAATATCCAAA
>JAOTIZ010000008.1:12736619-12751890 GCA_027123425.1 Erythroxylum panamense | reverse complement strand
TCCTCAGTAGTGACAGCAACAGGACTTTTCTTAGGATCAACATCCTCAGTAGTGACAGCAACAGGACTTTTCTTAGGATCAACATCCTCAGTAGTGACAGCAACAGGACTTTTCTTAGGTTTAGTAATTACATCTGCAAAGGCAGCAGGAAGATCAACATTTTCTAAGATCCTCATTTCTTTCAGTTTTTTCTCCAACAGGCTGGAATCTGCTCTACCATTCTCAGAGACAATAGTGCGAACCAGCTGTAGCATGGAAAAAGCAAAAAGAAACGAAATGAAACAATGATGCCAAGAAGAAAACTACAAATAGAAAGAGCTGTTATTGATTGAAATATACAGACCTCTTCATCAATCATTTCTATGATTTCAACATGTCGTGGCAGTAGTTTCTGCATAAGTTCCAAACTCCACTTCTCCAACGCTTCTGGAAGAACAGTATGGTTTGTGTACGCCACAGTTCTAACACCCAAGTCGCAGAATATCAAGACTAAAAATCTACACATGCCTAAAACACAACGATAGCATTATAAAGGAAAAAAACACATATGTCAGATTTTCGTCCATCTTTTTCATGCAGGGAAAGGAGTTTGTATAGGTAAGCGGTGAAATGAGGAGTCGTAATGGGTCCAATAGTAGCAACTCCAACTTCCAACCTATAGGTTGGGGGTCTCAATCTATGTAGTTGGTTAGGGTATGTTTGACCTCAAAGTCCCGTGTATTTGGAAGGACAAGATAAGCTGTGCAATGCAGAAATCAAATAGGCCAATAACCAAACATAAAGAAGTACAAAGAAAAGGTTAAAATTGGGCCAACTTCAAATGGTCAATGATCGATGAGAACAAGAAGTGATCATCAGTCAATGGTAGATGAGGAATAAGAGGTATAGTCAAATTCTACTTTCCATCTTTCTATTAAGTTTAAATCATTGAAAAACAAGTTAAGATAAATTTAACAACAAAAGAGAAAATGAAAACAGATATAAGATACTAAGACGAAATCCGCTGACCAGTATCATCCAAAAATTGGTAATGGAATCCTAAAGCATATTAACAACATCAAATGTCTCAATTACGTCATAATCATTAGGCTAACAATACCACTGCCATGGATTTCTCAATAAAGGCCTTCAACAGTGCATCTTCTCCAATGCAGTGAAATGACTCACCGATGGTATTTGAAAGATCCTAAGTGGCATTACCTTTGAGTTATGCTCCAAGCCTCCTGCCAGTTCAAACCTTTCACATCCATCAAAATTCTCATCAGCTCTGGAATACAAAGAGTGGGGTGAGTATCATTCATCTGCACTGCAACTTTCTCAGGAAAATCTTCCCAATTTATCGCTGGTCCATTTCTCCTCTCAAAACGAGAAATAATATCTTGAAGAGAAGCTGAACATAAGGTGTACTGTTGTTTCAAACGAAGAATCTTTCCCTCAATAGAGTCATCTCCAGGATAGAGAACATAGCAAATCTGAATTAAAAAGTGCTTTTCGTCAATACAGTTCACATTATGCATTCATCAAATACCTTTTACTTTGTCCTGTTCTTAATGTTAGGTGAGAGGCATCTATGCAGATGGCTTCATACACATGTGCATAAGAAATGACAGACAATTAAGTTTTCAGTAAAGTTCAAGGAACACAGATAAACCTCCACGATTCAATAGATTAAGGATAGGAATTGCAAAAAGAAGAATAATCTGTTGCAAGCAAGACCCACAAGAATAAATTTGCAACTTAAGCTTTTGGAACAGCTATGCAGATGTACACACAGAGATTGACTTTTAGTCAACACATTATGAGGATAGAGAAATTGGGTGCGCACCTTTTCAGCATTTGCTAAGGCTTCATAAGCCTTAGTGTGGTCTCCAGAATTAAAAGCATGCAAATCGAATTCGCTTGAGGGAGCCTTGGTAGACCAAAGACGCAGGTTAATGGTTGTCTTAGTTTTATAACCTGGTATAGGCACATCATATGCTAAAGCTTTTATCTCTTCTCCTCCTATCCAGTGCTTTTTACCATCTGATCCAGAAACAACCTTGCCATAGAATTTCACAGGGTATGAAACATCATTTCTTACTATTTCCCAAGGATTGCTCATCTGCAAGAAAGTAAAGAAAGAACACAAAAGGGTGAAGAAGTTGTTAAAATAGGAAGACACAATGCCAACAAATCTTCATGTAGGCCTTGCATTATCTTAACATGATTGGAGAAAACGCCTTAAATAAAGGATTCTGGGTAGGACTTATACCTCAAGCCAATCTTCAGCAACTTCTTCCTGACCATCTTTTGTAATCCTCTGTTTGAATAAGCCATACTTGTATCTTAGTCCATAACCCCATGCAGGGTAATCTAAAGTTGCCAAAGAGTCCAAAAAACAGGAGGCCAGACGCCCAAGGCCCCCATTTCCAAGTGCTGCATCGGGCTCCTAATATAGTTTAATCAATGAACTCAAAACATAGGAAAAAAACAAAAACAATATGCTAACACAGAAACGTTCGTAGGCACTTACACCCATTCACCTACTTTCACTCATATACACTCTCCATATCATCAAAGTTACAGAGAAACAGACAAAGTAATTTGTTTATTTGTTCTTCAAACCATTAATACTAGCTCAAAGCAACAAAATTTAGTCATGCTTCAAAACCAGAGGTAGTTTAAATTTGTCAAATCATTAAAATTGATTCTTTCAACTCAGCATTCAAATTATTTATTTTCACCATGTTATCAATACATCTGTCAAATAATTCCAATAGAACTTTTCAACTCGCCTTATTTGCTTACCATATTATCAAATTTTATATGATTATTGCATAGAAAGCCTAAAGACATTTAACAATAATCCATTGAACCTCTCAGTAATAAGCTGGAACACTTAGGTAAAACCGCATTCCTTCCAGCCTCCCCACTTTGGTTTTTCTACAGACGCAGCACAGCCGCTTCTTTGGGAGAAATTTTTGACTAAGATATTATTCGAACAAATTTTGGTTGTTAGATAAAGGGATTGATAATATACAGCAAAATCAGATGGTAGTGGAAAAAATACGGAGAACCTCACCTGGCAAGCCACGCTCTCTAGGCTGTGTCCAAGCTTTTCTAAAGCCTCTGCATAGGCACCAGTCAACTCTAGATTACCTATTGCATTTAGGAGTGCTCTGCCCTACAAAAAGTGAAAACGATAGTAAACAAAAGCAAAAAGAATATGCATGATAAGTAAACAGAAATTCTTATATCGCTATGGAATGTATTAATGAAACAAGACTGCAACAAAACCTGTAGAAATTCCATTGACAGATAGTATGCTTGCTTTACATTTAACCTCTCATATCTTTCATTAGTGGCATTCCAATTTATGATGAGGGAATCACGAACACTTTGAGCAGTGGCAAAGAAAGTCTTTGGCAGATCAAATCCCTCCGGAGAAAATGCTGGCGTGAACTCCGCATGGTATTTGATACTTGAGGCAATAGACGAAGCATCTGGAGTGAAAGAATTGAGTGTGCTCAAGGCTTCTATAACAACAAAAAGAAATACGAATTCAGTACGATACCAAATTCCAACATTTTAGATGAAAATAAACATCACAAAGCTCGCATTATCAAAAAAAAAGAAGAAGAAGAAGAGGAGATGCACATCACTAATAAGAACAAAACAAGCGCGCGCGGGCACGCACCAAGTGACTAACAAAGTAGAAAAGTTAATACGGTAACTACACCACAACCAGAAACGAAAAAGCGTATATAAGATCGACATTTAACCTTCTCCTCCGGAGACCTTGTCCTTGGGCTCAATGGACACATTCTTGACTGAAAACGACCTCCTGACTGGCAACGAGCTCCGCCTCCTGATGAACAACAGCTTCGATCTCGATCCGCCATCGTTGCTGGAATTGAAACTGATAAATCTAGAAAGGGGAGAATTTGCCGTGAAATAAGAGGTCGTAGTCGTCATGTTTGGAGCTCTCTCAAGACACGAAGGTGATCGGAGTGCAGAGTGAAGTGAAGCGAACGAGGCTAAGCATACATCTATATATCTCGTAGGAAAGTTAAAAGTGCGGGGAGGTGTAACATCACCGCAAACTCTGACCGTTGGATGAAATGTAATAGAAATCTAATAAGAGATCTGAGGGATTTTTGGTAGGTCCTACGATGAACCTAAGTGCACATTTATGGTCTTCCTTTTCTATTATAATGGTTTTGCGGGAGCCATGGATCTGGTAAACGGGTCCCACGTAGATAAGGATGGATTCACGACTCACGAGGGACGTTGAAGTGCGGTACTCCGCGAGTAAATTCAGTGGGGAATATCCACGTGGAATAATGTAACTAGGAATATCTAGCGTGGCACATTTTGATTGCATGAATATGTGATGAGTGCACAAATCTTCGAAGGAGTTTGCTTAGAAGAGTGGAGGATATTTCTGAGTAAAACTGACAAAAACAGGAATCCTAGACACCAGAGCATGGAAGTGAACGTGCACCGTTCATCCGGAAGAGTATGATTTGCTACGCAATCATATCAAAATTATTTGTTTTTAGTTTTAATATTATTATTATTTAAAAACTGTTAACATCATCTTCGTCATCATCACATCCAAAATTCTGCAATAAAATAAAATTTAAAAAAGTCTGATAATACACATTAAACAATCATAAAGATACGACAAACCTGCGATTTGATACGTCGATCGCGGTAATCTTCCCTCCTATATCTTTAAAAAAATAAGGATTTCCTATACAGTAAAGATAAGGTGCGAAGATTCTAAATTATATCTAACTCACTAGTCAAGTTTAACATGAACAAGGCTAAGCTATTCACCGAAGTAGTAGGATGTAATTGTTAATCATATTAAAATTACCGAAGTATGGAAATGATTGAAGAGATCAGATATTCTGTTTAAATTAATCGATTTCTATTATATTTTATTAAATTTTATTCCTATAAGCATGAAAATGAATTAAAAGATCAGATTTTTTATTTAAATTAATCAGTTTTTATTATATTTTATTAAATTTTATTTGTATATTTATATAAGATCTAAATAAATATGTAAACAAAATTAAACATAACGTCATTAACGTACCGAAAAGGGAAAGGTGCTCCGACCAGTGAATGAGCGCCGTTCATCTGGAAAATACTACTTGCTGCTATATTAAAATTCCTAGGGCATAGAAATGAATGTGCGCCGTACATCTAGAAGAAAATGATTTGCCGTTACCTAATCATGTCAAATTATTTTGATATGGTCCAAATCCATCGCAAGCACTGTGAAATGAGAAAAGATACTATTTGTGAAGGCACATTTTAAGTATAACTTAAACGGAAGCTAAGTAGAGCTTATCAGGTCTTTGGATGATTGCCACATATTGAGACTAAAATTTGATTTCACTGTTTCTATTTTTATTTTTGTTTTCTTTTTTTATGAAGACAAAATGTTACTTAGTTGTTATAATAACGTATTTAATCATAAAATAAGATTTGAAATTAATTTTATATTTTCTAATTTATTTTATAATATATAAATAGTACTGATTTATTCTTCATATTTATTAGCCGTGCATTTTAATTATAAACTTAAAATTTATTGTTTAAAATAAATTTTAATTTCTAGATAATTTTATATTTATATTATTAAAAATCAAATTATGATCAAAACGATACTTAATATTTACCTAATTAGTAATAAAACAAATTCTAATTAAAACTCAAAACTATAAAACCAAAACCAAAACAACTTTTATAGGTTTAATAAATTATGAAAACAAGAAAAAAGTAGAAATTTATCCAAACAAATTGTTTTATAAAATTAAAAAATGAAAAAAGCTAAATGTAGAAATAAATTTTATATACAAAAAAGTAAGCCAAGCTTTAAGATGTTTGATACTTTTAATAGGATATTGTCGAATATCTTGTTTACAATAAAAATTGAATAAAATGAAAATCTTGAATCCATCAATAGAAACTTTATAATGTAACATGTAGCATGAACTGTATTACGTATCTTGAATTGTTCAAAGATAAATAAATAAAAGAAATGTAGAATATATAATTTCAGTTTCATTTCAACTTTTGAGGTAGTTTTCACTTTTCGAGACCTAAACAAGCTCCAATCTTTTGGGATCTTCACGTGAATCTTTCACCAATACATAGTTAATATTCTTTTACAGTTTTCTCAAAACATGAGCGCACTCAATAAGTCAGAGAATTCATATGTTTACAAATGACATAAACAACTACAGGAAATCTTAACTTTTATATATAGCTTCTATATCGGACTTTCCTTTCACAAACCCGATATGGGTTCAATTTACATTAATTGGGATCTGTTTTCCTTTAAACTTCGACTTATTAACTTATATCATTTATTGGATCACTTTATTATCTTTATCTGAATCAAATTACATAACTTAATTGATGAGTCATTGAAAAACTAAAAAATACAATTAATGATTATTCAACTTTATGAAAATTGTCTAAATTATCCAACATTTTCCCCCTTTGAAGTATTGAATGATGACTCTGTATCATACCACCATCTAACTACTGTCATATTTACATTGTGAGTCGCATCTCTTGATTGCATGATACTACAAATTGAAGGTTAGGCTGCAGGAGTTGTTCGCAATGCAAAAAAACTAGTCACCTGCCTTCTTCTTTTCCTCACATCAGGTTCGAATGTAACATTCACTTTTTACTGGCCCTGGGATGAATCACTACCATTACCACTATTATTACCACCTTTAACATTTCCACAATCATCACGAAAATTAACAAACAAACTTTCACTACCAATTTTAAAATTAAACATGTCCCTTCTATCTTTCTCGTGTTAATATTTATCTTTCTTGTGTTAATATTTGTAAGGAAATTTTCATTTGCCACTTCACGTCATGACTTATTTTTTTTGCAGGATTTCACATCTCTTTTAACCTCAACTAAATGCTTCTTTAATCAGGTGATTCCTCCTCTTTTTAAATTATTGTTATAAAACAAGCAAATAGTATGGTTCCTTATACTAGAAATCAATGCAACATGAGCCCAAGTCGGATTGTTGTATCTTCCTAAAGTGGTTTGATCAGGAGTACTCAACTTTATTCTATTTATCTGTAAAAATAAATGAATGCATATATAAAAATAAAGAACACATAATTTCATTATACAATACGCATGTCTATCTTATATAATATAACTCATTTTATATTATTACATTATACAAAATTCAATTTCATCAAACACAATTCACCATAAGTAAAAAACTAACAATTCAATTATTCAATATACATAATTACACAAAACATATGTAAACAATTTACATTTCCAACAGTCATAAAAATATATAAAAATTTCAGCTCAAAGTTTCAAACAATAAGGAAGGTATGATTTGCATAATCATCAAATAATGAATGACATATCTTATACAATTGCTCATCTACATCTATTCATAACGAGCATCAAGTTGAAAGATATATTCATAACATAAAGATTAAGTTGAAGGATATATCTTCTTTTGGAAATGTTTTTTTTTCTTATTCAAACTTTTAAATTTTCTTTTCATTTCTAACAAACTATAATATTATAGCCACCATTCTATATTTGGTTGTTAAATATATAAGTTGCTTCTAGAAATTTTTATGGACATTAATAAGTCTTAGTATAAGTGGTTAGAGTTTGGCCTACAACATGTTTACAATTAAAAAAAAGAAGAAGTTCCTTTTGGATGCATAAACATCACTACCTTCACACATAATTTAATATATTGATTAAATGTAAAGAAATGATAGTTTATGTTTCCAAATTATTCCAATTTCAATTCAAAGTTTCAAACATCATAAAACATACATAAACAATTCTCATTTTCAACATTCTCCATCTTCAAATTTCCAACAATTTCATTTCTAACATTTTCCAATAATTTCAATTCAACAATTACAAAAAATATATAAACAATTTCTATTGCCAACATTTTTCATTTCCAATAATTTCCAACAGTTTCAATTCAAAGTTTAAAACTTCACAAAACATACATAAACAATTTCTATTTTCAAATTCCAACAATTTTATTTCTAACATTTTCCAACAATTGCAATTCAACAATTACAAAACATGTATAAATAATTTTCATTTCCGATAATTTCCAATAATTCCATTCCCAACAAATTTGAACAATTTCAATTCAAATTTTCAAACATCTCAAAACATACATAAATAATTTCATTTCTAAATTTCCAAAAATCAACAATTTCAACCATCACAAATTCACAATTCACACTACCTAACACATAGTTGAGAAAATTTCATTTATTAAGTAATAAGCCAAATTTGAATTGCTAATTGATTGCCTGAGAGAAATATACCTTAAGTCTACCGAAAGCAATAAACTTGGAAGTTTGGTTGTTTGCTTCAATCAGTTGTAAATCCAAAATGCGTTACTAGTAGTTCTGCAGTTTGAAGGAAAAAACATAAGCAATGAAATTATATGTTATTGTTATCATAATAGTTGTGCTGCCAATAGGCAATAGATCTCATCAAGCCTACTGAATCTCCATCTACTGTGTTCTAAATTCTAGAACATGCAAATGGATGCAACCTGACGTTGGATTGTATTATTGGTCAATGATGGAGGCTTTTCATATTTCCACAAAATACTTTTTAGATTTTCGAAAAACAAAATATGTTTTGGTTAGATATTTGATCTATGTTGTTCAAATATCCAAAAAAAAAAAACAATTGGAAGGTAAGTGCTTGGGATTATGAGGAATTGATGTTAATATTAGGACAACACATAATAGCAGTTGTAGAATTTTAGTGACTAACCACCAAAAGAAATGTTGATATTCAAAATGCAAACAAGATCGAGTCATCCACCAATAAACAACTATCTCAAACTAATTCACTAGTTATGTTTAAATAGTATTTAAACATTTCAAATGTATGAATAAATATTTCACATAATATCTTTTCCATTTTGCCATGATGTCAAATTTAAGGAAAAATATCTTTTTTTAAATTTTAAATTCAAAATTCAACTCTAACAATTCAAAATAATTAACACCTTTTCATATGGTAGAAGATTTAGTTACCAAAATTATCAAAATAAAAATATTTCAATTTTATATTCAATAAATAATTTTTATGATCACCAGGATACAAATTAAAGAATATTATGACACAATGAATAAACCGGTTTGCGCAAATCAAGTGATGAGACTGAAAAAATTTGCATCACTATTCCTTTTACATAAATCACTTATGACTTTTTGTTTAGTTTTTCATGTATTAAAAGTTCCTAATCAATTCTTACATAATCCTTTTACTTGTAAGCTTTTAAATAAACTTACTTTTATTTTTAGAAGTCATTTTATGTATAATAAGAGTTAATAACTTTGACAATTAAGAAGTTATTAACCAAAATTAGACAAGAGTATTATATATCTCGATTAGACAATCAATGTAAAAAAAAGAAAACATTTCCTTCTATTTCTTATATTTTATATCTATTTTTAATGCTAAGAAATATATAGTTTTTTAAAAGAAATTTAATACAATAAAATTTATTTTCAATAAAATTTTGCTCTCAAATAAATATATATTTCAAAAATTGCCCCTAACTTTACGTTTGGTTCAATCTCATAGAAACTCCTTAGCATGATAACAACAAATAAACAATAACAATAATAACAATGTCTCGTTGCGAATCCGTTGAAATATATGGTCTGAAAAGGTCCAAAAATATGTAACTTTATCTTGTAAAAAAACTGTTTTCGGTAGACCTACAAAAAAAGTTATTGAAAATGGTTAAAAGAAACCAATAGACAATTACGTAAACAAAAAACTACATAAAAACTAGAAAATGAATAAATTAAATAACTAAAGGAATAAGTGCTACAAACAAAAGTGTTTAGACTAACTAAAATACATAAGAATTGAACAAAAAAGTTCAAAAGGCCTATAAAAGAGGAGCTCTTTATATAGGATCTTCTACTAATATCCTAGTTAGTCAAAGTTTCCTATTAAGGATCAAGCTTTCTGTAAGCTTTAATAAGATCATATCATTCTTGAATAACTTCCTACAATTTTTCTTAGGTCTTGCTCTTCTTCTCTTACAAGTCTTTAAGTATAATTTTCTTGCATTTTCTTATTGAAACGTCAGGATGTCTCCTTTTAATATACCTAAACCATTTAAGCTTGTCTCTCTAATTTTATTATCAATATTAGCCACCCAAACTTATATCTTACCACTTTATTTCTGACCTGACCTCTTTTAGGAAGGTTACACATCTAACGGAACATCTGCCACCATTAACTTACGACTATGCACTTATTGATGGATTAATACTCTACCCCATATAACATGACTAACCTAATCATTAAATAGTAGAATTTACCTTTTAGTTTGAAAGGTATCTTCTTGTCACATAAAACTTTTAAAATACTCGTCCATTTTGGCCATGATTTGATGCAATGAACTATAATGTTATCTATCTAACGATTGCTTTGGATGATATATCAAAGGTGCTTAAAACAACTTTTTGTGGTATAACTTCAGCACTAATCGTAATCTATTTATTGAACCCTGCAAATCAAAAAGTTACATTATAAAGTCTTGTCTGATAAATAGTAAAGAGGTGGCATAAATGCAATCTTTATCCCCTAATTTTTACTTATTTAGTTATTAGGAATATATAAAATAAGGAATAACAAAACTCAATCTAAGACTTTTATTCCTAAGGGAGTGTGGATATAAGCAAAAATCAAATACCACGAATAAAAGATATTATTAGAACATTTTAAATTATTATCAAAATATTATCACGATATTTTCAGAATATTGATTATTATCAAAATATTATCTTTAAAATCACATACTACTTTCTTTTATGCCAATTTCTTCATCAATTATTATTTTTTGTTTCATTAATGCTTTTATTTTTATTAAAAATTATTTATAATTAATTATTTATAAATTATTTATTTTTATAAATTATTTATAAAATATAATATTTTGATTATTTCTTTTTGCACAATAAATCATATAGTAACTAAATATAAGTAAAAAAATTTATTACCTATATTTAGTATCAAATACGAACATAACTATTAACTTTGTTTATTCTTATATTAAACACATATAATCAATAATTTCATTCATATTTTGATTGTCGAGTTATATTCCCATTGTCATTTATATTTCGATTTCTTCATTATTTTTTATCAAATAAAATATAGTCATCAGTAAACAATCTACAATAAGACATCTCTCTTGAGATATTCTTAATAGTCTCACCTAAAACTGCGGAAGAAGCTCAACGAAATCCTTTCTATATCCAATGGAATGAAAGCCATCAAATACTGGTTTGCGAGTACTGTAAGCATGTCCGGTCCACCCAGTCCGGTCGGACCATAATAGTAAGTTCACGAAGGTTAATTTCTTGGGACGGCTTAAGCTTTTTGCTGCTTAACAAAAACATTGATGAATGGACCGTCTCGGGCTTTGCTCAAAGATAAACGCTCACTCGCCGAAATTACCGCGCAGTTCCAGGCTTTCTTAAAACGCTATGCAGCCACTAGATCTCTCGCCGAAGTTAAACTGCTCCATGGCCATACCATCACCGCCGACATCCTTCACTCGTCACTGGGCTCTGCCGAAGACGTCCGCCCATATCTGGTGGTGTCTTACTCTCGTTGCGGGGAAGTTAGATATGCGCGGAAACTGTTTGATGAATTGCCGCAACCAGGGGTCGTGTTGTACAATCACATGATGAGAATATGTGTTGATAGAGGAGAGTATTTTGGTGTGTTAAAGATGTTTGTGGAGTTGCTTCAGTTGGGATATTGTGCACCGGATAAGTATACGTTCCCACTTGTTTTTAAGGCTTGCGGTGAATTATCGTTGGTTGAATTGGGTAGAGTGATTCACGGGCAGACGTTAATGTCAAAGTTTGGTTCAGGCACGATTGTGCAGAATTCTTTGTTGGCAATGTATATGAATTGTGGACAAAAAGTAGAAGCGAGGAAGGTTTTTGATGGCATGAAGGAGAAGAGTGTGGTTTCTTGGAATACTATGATCAATGGGTACTTTAAAAACGGATGTGCGCAGACGGCTTTGGTGTTTTTTAACCAAATGGTGGATTTCGGGGTTGAAATTGATGGTGCCACTGCCGTTTCTGTGTTGCCAGCTTGTGCATCTTTGAAGAAATTGAATGTTGGAAGAAGGGTTCATGCAGCAGTGGAGAAGAAGGTTTTAGGCAACAATATAGTAGTTAGGAATGCTTTGGTAGACATGTATGTAAAATGTGGTAGTATGGAGGAAGCAAAATCAGTTTTTGATGGGATAGTTGAGAAGGATGTGGTAAGTTGGACATCCATGATAAATGGGCATATTTTAAATGGTGATGTAAGAAAGGCATTGGTACTTTGTAAGGCTATGCAGATTGAAGGGATTCGTCCCAATTCAGTGACAGTTGCATCACTTCTTTCTGCATGTGCCAGTTTGAAGTATTTGAAAGATGGTCGTTGCCTGCATGGGTGGGTAACGAGGCAAAAGCTAGATTCAGAACTTGTGGTGGAAACTTCATTGATTGACATGTATGCAAAATGTAATCGCGTTGAGGTGAGCTTTGGAGTCTTTGCAAGAACTTCAAGGAAGAGAGCAGCTCCATGGAGTGCAATGCTTTCTGGTTACAATTATAATGGTCTTGCGGCCGAGGCAGTAGGATTATTTAAGCAAATGCTTATGGAAGGAGTAAAACCATATGAGGTAACATTTAACAGTCTCCTTCCTGCATATGCAACTCTTGCTGATTTGCAGCCAGCTATGAATCTGCATTGTTACTTGATGAAGTCTGGGTTTCTTTCAACAATAGAAATTGCTACAAGCCTGATTGATATATATTCAAAGTGTGGAAATTTAGAGTTTGCTCACATGGTTTTTAACGCTATCCCTGAAGAAATCAAGGACATTTTTTCATGGAGTGTAATCATAGGTAGTTATGGAGTGCACGGGCATGGTAAGACTGCCGTTTCACTTTTCAGTCAAATGGTTCAGTCTGGAATAAAGGCAAATGAAATAACCTTTACGTCTTTTCTGCATGCTTGTAGCCATTCTGGCCTGGTTGATGAGGGTTTGAATTTATTTAAGCTCATGCTCAAGGATCAGAAAACCAATCCTGGTGATGATCATTATACTTGCATTGTTGACCTGCTTGGTCGAGCAGGTCGATTAAATGAAGCTTACGATCTAATCATAAGAATGCCATTTAGGCCCAGCCATGCAGTTTGGGGTGCATTGCTTGGCGCTTGTGTAATTCATGGCAATGTTGAACTAGGAGAGATTGCAGCAAAATGGCTTTTTGAGCTGGAACCAGAGAATACAGGGAACTTTGTTCTGCTGGCAAAACTTTATTCTGCTTTAGGGAGATGGGAAGATGCAGAAAATGTGAGACATTTGATGAATGATGTAGGAATAAGAAAAGAACCTGCCCACAGTCTAATTGAAGTCAGAAATATGTAAAAGAGCACTTGTCGTTTGCATCAAAAGGTTTAAGCTGTGACCATGCTGATCTATTGAAGATCCAGTGAACATCGAATTCAAGAGTAGATACTATTTTTATCTCCACAAGGATGGAACAGATGGATAGCCTTTCTGGATCGGTTAACCCTAAAATCATGTGGAGGTGAGGAATTTAGTTTGAGTCCAAATTAAAGATGTGATAAATTGATTTGAATAAGCAGGCCATGCTCGAGAGTTACTTTCTTTCCCCAGTAGCCGCTTATATGTCTCTTATCAAAGGAACTTGTTCAATTTGATGGAGCTGGTAGTACATGTCCTTGGCTGTGACGGAGTTGCTGTCTATATAATTCAGAACTGATCCCCCCTAGCACATTAAAGCCTGAAGAAAGTTCCATTCTCTTACCATAATTTTCTACAAGCAAAATCATCGTTCTCATGGCATTGATGCGAGAATTGACTACCAAAAAGTTCCTTTGAATTACAAAAATGTATCTTTCATTACAAACTTCAATTTTAAGACCCACCTAAAGTTTCTATCGTCCCATTTAAGTTGCATACAAGTTTGTGGCACAGAGCCTGGAACTGAGAAAGCTGTTTCAACTGCCAAAACGTACTTATCGATTTATTCATTTCCAAGTCATCTGATGTATAACAGCTATATTTAGGTCGTTATACAACTACTGGGACCATGTGTAGAGTGCTCCCAAGGCCAACTAGTCAAGTATATAAAGAACCGTTTATTGCTGCCTTGTATTAATCTACTGAAAGGTTGTGTCCTCTTGGCCTTGTAATAAAAACTTCCACATGTCAACCAACAAGTCATGTGCACATCCTGTAATTATCTGTTTTGAAACTTGGATCGGACCGATCGGTTTGATCGGTTTAACTGGTGACCGATTGACTATCTGATCTGGTTAACTCCTAAAAATCAGTCTTTAATTAGAACAGTGCGAACCGGTGAGAACAGGTCAATTAATTGGTTAAACCGGTAATTGAACTAGTTAGTCACTAGTTCAATGATTTTTTTTATTTTTTTTAGTTTTTTTAAAAAATACATCACATTTTTATTTTTATTTATTTATATTATTTGAACTGGTCAAATGCATTTTTTATTTATATTATTTGGTATATTTTTTTATTTTTAAAATATTACTAATATTATATAAAATTAAATATAATTATTGCATAATTATAACGTCATATCAATTCGATCGGTAGTCGAATCGGTAACCAATAAGACCTCCAGTTTAATGTTCGATCTGAATTTCAAAACATTGCTGTAATTCCTTTGCGGGACCACCAAGTTAATGTTGACTGATGAAAACAAGTTTTCTACTATCGCCAGTGGCCAGCGCGACTCATTTGGCAGTTTATAAACATTGTACAATTAGCCTTTCATGCTGAAAAGTTAAAATTATTACAAGGGTTAGTAGATAGATTCCATTGCACGTGTAGAGGACATGGCATTTTGGTTTCAACTGGCTAAATTACAAATCATTATAGTTCACAAGTTTTTAACCTCTAATAATATTCATCGAGAGAACTTTGAAATTAGCAGGAAGAGGAGTAGGTCACGACTCACGAGTTTTTAACATTTGTATAGTCCACATCTATTTATAATAAAATTTTAATTAATTCTTGGTTCTGCCGGATTCTGGCTGAACTGGTTATTGCCATTCTAATCCATGTCTCCGATGTTCGTTGAAGTGATCTTGATGAAAGAGTATCCTGCAAAACAAAGGAAGGCACGTCGGGGGT
>JAOTIZ010000008.1:12694084-12718009 GCA_027123425.1 Erythroxylum panamense | reverse complement strand
GTTTTCATTGTGATTGTTTTATGCTCACGTAGGTAGATTGTTTATATCATTCATTTGTCTTCTTCCAAATCCCAAATACGTAGGTAGATTGTTTATATCATTCGTTTTGATTGTGCAGTTGTGTGTGCATATGAACTGCGATCATTTATTTTTGATGTGGACATTGCTAATTGAATGTGTTATGTCCTGAACTCATTTGGATGCTACCTTAATGCATATGGTATCTTTCTGAACATGTAATAGGACTTGGATTTATGAGAACTAAATTTATGTCATTTACACATCAGTTCTTATATTTGTTGCATGGATATTGACACTGGAAGAGAATTTTCTATACTCATTGATCTTTATTTTGTTGGGGATCACAATCTGCGAAGAGTTCGTGTTAGCCTTAATGCTAAAAATCAGTTTTGAGTGAAATCTCACATTTCTAGTCTCTAGTGAAGCTGGATTTATCAGTATTCTTGATGCCAACTTGCAGTACATCAAAGATTTTGGTTATAAATATGTTTCTGTACATTATTAGATTTTTTTGTTAGGTTACATTATCAAAATTTGAAATAACTAAATATATTTTTGAAGTGAAAATATGTTTCTAGGTCATGATCTACATTACTCCTCATGATACATCTATTATATTTCCGGTGGACACATGACTCATTTTCTATTACTTAAGATTGTCTAGGTAGGAAATGGGGACCAGGGATTCTTCATATGGGTGATAATTCGAAGGTATCAACTTTCTTTTTTTTTCTTTGCATAAATTAAACAATTCATTCACATTAAATGACTAGTGTGCCAACAATTTGTTTGTTGTCTATATAAGCTGAATCCTTTTGATGTGGAAATAATGCAGCAGAGGCTAGTTTCAGAGTTATACGAGATACTTTACGAAGTAAGCAACCAGGAAATCCCAGATGGTCTGGAACTCCCAGATTCTTTCAGTGAACTAGTTTCTGAGATGGAGAACAAGAAGTATGATGCAAAAACTTTTGCTTTACGGTTGAGAGCCATGGTATGTCTATTCAAATACGGACAAAGTTGCTTTCAGATGTACCTCCTGTGATGCAATGTTCTGAATTTGTTTTTCTAGATTCCAAACCTTCAATACTATGCAGTATCTATCTTTTTGCCTAAGCTACCATGTGTTTTAGGGAAACTGGAAGCGACTCCCCGCCTTTCTTGATTTCAAAAGCCTGTTTCTAGTCATTCATACTGATGCCTTGATGAAAAGAAACCATTGGTGACATAAATAATACTGGAGATTCTTATTTGCAAAGAAAAAAAATCATTGTGCACTTGTGGGGAATAGGGGGATAAAGAATAGAGATTGAAACTTTAATTGTTTCAGGCTTTCAAATAATATGTTGAGAATTGACATCCATGTCAAAAAAGGAATGCGATATTTGGAGTTTTCTACTAGAACCAAGGTCCTTTCCTATTTCAATACTTACTATTATACAATTAATTTTGGGAGTTCGAGTACCCCCTCTCCTGCCAAATTTGGTGCTTAAAAATGCAATGAAAAATATTTATTAAATTTGGACACTTTTTCATGCTATATTGGTGTAGAAGCTTTTACGTACACAAGCATAGCATATTTCTTAACAGTGATTCAAGGTGTTGCCTTGAACATATTTTTAAGGATTAAGAATGTACTCTGTTCAAGGATAGTGTGACGTAAATTCACCAGCTTACACTTTGAATTTTTTCTGCTTTTTTTTTTGGGTTAGATAGAGGAACAATAAGAACTAAAAAAATATGGTAGATCTAAAAGGTCGTTTATTAATGTTATTGTTGAAGACAAACTCAAAATAAGTTATATAAAGATTATGAGTTTCATACTAGAAAGTCCCAGAAAACACATGTAGGGTTTATAAAGAATTAAGCATCACACCTAGTGTCTAGGAATCAAACCTAGTATCAAAGCATCATTCTTTGACAAGAAAAGATCAAACTTTCACTCTAAAATTCATAACTTGCAAACTCCCTCTTCTTCCTTTGCAATTGAAACATTTGACTCCATATATGGATTTTTTCACCTTTATCCTATTCCTACTAAAACAAGGACTACAACTTAAATTACACAAAAAAAAAACTATTAAGGCATTATTCCCTAACAAATTTAAATCCTAAATGCCCCAGCGACAATGGCATACCAAAATAAAAATACTTAAAATCATTTTCTATTAATAATAATAACTAAGAAAATTCCTAAAGAAAATTTTATTTTGCATGACACATTCTTTCAAATTTGCCTAGAAATTCTATCAGTCCCCCATTCTCAAGCTACTCCAAAGGTTTAGTGCTTGATGTATGTTTCTCATCATCAAAGAACTCCAAAGCTGCTGAGTCTTCTATTTGAGTAGGAAATGATGTTGACAAGCATGTTTTGTCAGTTGTCAGATAACTTTCATCTTAGCTTCCATTCCATGCAACTCTTTTTGTTAGGGTATGTATGGCTCTTAACTTGGGCAAATATGTGGGTTGAATGACAACTTTGCATTATTTTGTTCTTATTTTGCCTTTGCTTTTAACATACCACATGTTTTCTGACTCAGCTGTTAGAAAATATTATACAATTTTTTAATCAACTTTTCCATAAATTTCTTTGCTACTAGTTAGAAGTAAGGCTGCGTAGTATTAGACTTCCCTAGACCTTGCGTCTCAACGGGATTTATATTGGGTGTTGTTGTTGTTGTTGTTGTTCCATAAATTTCTTTGCATGTAGACCTCATTGAGATACCTAATATTTCTGAAAGACATGAACCAGTCAGGATCTTCTATTTCTTTGGATATGCGATTATTAGGAATTCCCTGTCAATGGAGTTGCATATTTGTGCTATGTGTTATCTCACTTGTTTGTGTCTATATCAAACATAGCTTTTATCCTTTTGTCACTTGCTTTCGCTCCATTTTGTTGGATTGTATGAAATTTATTAAAACTTTTAGGTGCTTTCTTAAGTTCTTCTGTTCTATAAATGACTATGCATTATTTTAGTATGAAACTGACTGTTTTGAGTAAGAAAAGTTGGATTGAGATCTGTAGGTCAAATATTTTTATGCTTTATAGTTGTTTCTCACACATCAAAACGTGAAAAGGTAGTAAGTGAGGAATATATTTATTTCCCTGATGAAAGAAGTGGAAACAGAAATGCCAATGGAGAGTCAAAGTCATAATTTGGTACTTATATCACCTTTTTCTGAACAGATGGAGAAATTTGAAAGAGAAATTAGGGAGTCGAAGTTTGCTGAACTGATGAACAAACACTTTGCTGCGAGTTCCATTCCAAAGGGCATCCACTGTCTATCTCTTCGTTTGACCGATGAGTATTCTTCCAATGCTCATGCACGCAAGCAATTGCCTTCTCCAGAATTACTTCCATTGCTCACAGATAACTCTTATCATCACTTCATCCTGTCAACTGATAACATTTTGGCTGCTTCAGTTGTTGTCACTTCTGCTGTCCAATCATCTCTGCATCCTGAAAAGATAGTTTTTCACGTAATCACAGACAAGAAAACATACGCTGGGATGCATTCATGGTTTGCACTAAACCCGGTCTCCCCTGCAATTGTTGAGGTGAGAGGCATTCACCAATTTGACTGGTTGACGAGAGAGAATGTTCCAGTTCTTGAAGCTGTAGAGAATCACAATGGCATTAGGAATTATTATCATGGGAATCACCTTGCTGGAAACAATCTCTATGATACAACTCCACGAACTTTTGCTTCAAAATTGCAGGCTAGAAGTCCAAAGTACATTTCCTTACTCAACCATTTACGCATATATTTACCCGAGGTAATCAAACCTGAAGGGATATCCTTTAGCCAAGTTATAGGCCTAATTTAATCATTTGTTGGTGGTAAGACTATGGAATAAAAAAAGGACACGATATTTTGAGTTATTGTTCCTTGAAGGCTAATCGTCGATACCTTGAATTGATGTGAACTGCAGTTTACTGTCTTGTCCTTGGTCCTTTTTGTTTCCACAACCTGAAAAATTGGTCTATGATCTTAACAAGATCCTACGTGTTTAAATAAAATATGGTTGTAATAAGGCAAATTATTCTAGTATAAAAGCCTGTTGAATTTGTACAAAAAGCTTTTACATAATTGTCACTTGATATGTATTCTGTAGTTGATCTTCAATAATGGTGAAGCTTACAAAGAGTATCTGATACATAGGAAAATGAATATCAGTTAAAGAGGGAAGATGGATCTGAGCAGGGGCTCATGTTATTACAGAAAGTTCAAAGTTAATCATATTTTGAGACAGTTTACTGTAAATGGTTTGTTTTGTGTTTAGGCATTGTTTTCTATGTACGTGTGAAGTATTATCAATTACTTTTCCCCAGAATTCTCTTGATTATTTTGCCTCTTGTTTTATACAACATTTTCATTTTTCATTCATGTTTTGATCAGCTTTTCCCAAGTCTCGATAAGGTGGTCTTTTTAGATGATGATGTTGTAGTTCAGCGTGATTTATCTCCACTCTGGGACATCGACCTTCAAGGCAAGGTTAATGGAGCTGTAGAAACTTGTAAAGGTGAAGATGATTGGGTAATGTCCAAGCATTTCAAGAACTACTTCAATTTTTCCCATCCCCTCATAAAGAAGAACTTGGACCCTAATGAATGTGCATGGGCCTATGGGATGAATATATTTGATCTTCAGGCATGGAGGAAGACAAATATAAGGGAAACCTACCATTCCTGGCTGAAAGAGGTGAGCTTTCATTACTATCTTCACGTTGATCTGCATATTCCTTGTGATTTCTTTTATCCATTTTTTCTGATTCTAGATTATATGGAAGATTGAGTGAGAATAGAACACGCTGATTTATGGAATGTATCTTCTTCCTTCTCCGCGTGATTGTTTGCTTAAGTTTATTTTTAGACAATTTCTTCAATTCCTTGTAAACTAATCAATTTTGTAGGGTATGTACTCCTTACCTTTTTTACTGGGATAAACTAACTTTCAGTTAGTATAAGTCCTATTTTGCTGTAATTTAAAACCTACCACATATTATATCTGTTTAATATTTCCTTTATGTTAATCACTTGGAAAATTTGTATCACATTTACAATAGAAAACTTGAAATCAGGATCATAGTTGACTCATATTAGAGGTCAGTTCAGATTGTTATATGGGTTTCTAAGTAATAGCTATAGACTGCGTTAGCTTTAAATAGTTGTATTGTTATTAGGGACTGATCTGACAAATCTAGATCGGCCTTTGCTAAAACCATCACAGATCATTGAATAACTGTAGAACAGAATATTAATATTATGTTTGCTATTATTTAAAACAGACAAATTTATATTATATTGGCAACAAATTTATATTATGTGTAGGAGGATTCAAACAACAAAAATTAAAGTAAGATACCTAAGACAAACATGGGGTCCAGTGAAACAACCAGAAATTGGTTTTTTCCTGAGATTTACTTTAGAATGCATAGGAAGTTGTTTCTTGGTTCTTCTATTTCTCTGTTGTACTAATAGCGCTGGACTTGGGGGCTTTTTTCCAGTATATATTAGGAAAGGAGAAATTGGGTTATGTTTTGATAGGCAGAAATTTTTTTCAATAATAGCATCGAAATAGAGATGACAATGATTAGCTTTTAGATATTGTAGAGGAAGAGAAATTTGATGGATTGTGCAAGTTCCGAAAAGGAACCTACCATGCTGGGATATCACTGAATAGTACCCATAAATGCTTCTGCTGGGTGCTGAAAGTGAAATGCATAACATGTTTGTCAAATGTGTATCACTTCTTTTATTCTGATTGTGGTAATTTCTTTTATGATTTTTACATTTTGAGCAGAACCTGAAGTCAAATCTGACAATGTGGAAACTTGGGACTTTGCCTCCTGCTCTGATTGCATTTAAAGGTCATGTCCACCCAATTGACCCATCTTGGCATATGCTCGGGTTGGGCTATCAGAATAAGACCAACATTGAAAATGTCAAAAAGGCTGCTGTCATCCACTACAATGGCCAGTCAAAGCCATGGCTGCAGATTGGCTTTGATCATCTTCGACCATTTTGGACCAAATATGTGAATTACTCCAATGACTTTATAAGGAACTGCCACATAATGGGGTCGTAGATATTCACTAAAAAACACGAGCAAGAATCTGTAGTTGGAACGAGAAAACAGACATGTAATTTGGGTGTCACTGAGTTTTCTCATGCCACGAAATTACCCTCAAGCTCTATTAAATGGCAAGCAGAAACTTGGCCAGGAGGCAGCTTTCTGGTCAGAAATCATCATCCCTCACACTTGGCAGCAAAGGACCTGCACGGACAAGATTCATTCTTTCAATCTGTAACATAGCAATCTGTCATTTACATTTTTTGGTTGGAAACGGGACATTACTATTGGTATTCCTGCAGCGAGTCTGGCCTGATTTCTCGATTCATATTTCCAAATAAAGCACTATACATAAGATACTATAAAGTGGGCTAACAGTTTCATCCTATAGGTTGATGCAAGGAAAAGGAAGGCTGGGATACTTTGTCTGCAAGGGCGCTCCCCAATTGGCCCCTGAAATGCTTTTCCCTTTCTTTTTTTCTTGTTATCCTGTTTTCTCAAATTTTTTTTACGTACCTCTCCATTTTTTCCCTGTTAAATTTAGGAGTAGGTAAAGGAGATTGCTTTGTTACAGATCCCATTAAATTGGGGAGCTCTTTTAGGTCATATATCAGTCTTTCTTATGTATGATTCACGAGGGACATTTAAAAAATGTGCAGAAAATTCTTTCACCAAATTTTTATTATTTTCTCACATGCTCAAGAAATGCTGTTTTTGTATGCTTAAGACATTGGTTTATACAACATTCCTGTATTCTTGTGATTTAAGGTACTGCAGTTCACTGGTTCACCTGTTAGTCATCGGCCTGTATGTTGTTGCTATCTTTTCCTAAAACTTGCTTCTCCCAGACCCAGTCCCCTGACAGGTAAATGAGCTTTTGATTGGGTTCTAAGCTCAAAGAAGTTTGCTATCTAATGAATTATTTATGTGCTAGTCCTGCTGGTCGAAGTTGAACTGTCAGTGTGGAAAAGAAGCTTACAAACTTGGCAGCCTTGTGTTCTGCCTGCTTGCTGATTCACTAGAAATCGGGTGTCTTGAAGTAAACAAATTTTCGTGGTTCATGGCACTATGAAACTCAGTAGAAAGGCTTGTCCACAAATTAGATTCCCGTATAACAGTTCTTCATTTACTAGAAGACACATCTTCACTTGTAGATATCTTCAATGCAAATAGATTCTTGTTCTTGGAATTTTCCGAGTTGATAGTGACAAGAAATCCACTTGAATATGGTTTTTCTTTCTAAAGCATCGAACACCCTCATTTGGTAAATTTCTAATCTTTCAAGGTGAAGGTTGTTTATCCCTCGCAGATTCCTGATCATCTTAAAAGAGTCCCCATATTTGATTGGACCCCTCTTGGCATTTTGCTTTCCTACCTTTTCAATCAATAATTTAAGTGAATGATTAAGGCTATATTGATACAAGTCAC
Source organism: Erythroxylum panamense (assembly GCA_027123425.1). NCBI lineage: Eukaryota > Viridiplantae > Streptophyta > Magnoliopsida > Malpighiales > Erythroxylaceae > Erythroxylum > Erythroxylum panamense. Next base: position 12,710,482 of record JAOTIZ010000008.1, on the reverse strand, counting down.
ATCATGTAAGCAATTAGTTGATTCTCCTTCTTCTTTCTTTCTAATTCTAGGTTTAAGTAACCCAAATGGAAGAAACCGGAAGGTCCTTTTGACATTACTATGCATCTAACTCAATCAAGCAGCCCTGAGCTTCGACAAATCATCTGTCAATCCTGTGCTAAAAAGAGATAGCACAATAAAAGAAATAAAAGAATAAAGAATCATACGAGGCAAGCATGAGCATGAGCATGAGCAATAAGAGTCATACATACCTGTATTTGACATTGTCATAAATCAGTACTTACTTGATATGGTCCCAATGCCATGTTTCTTCAGGTCAGTGTTCACATGATCCACCACCTACTATAGAGACTCTGCCTTTCAGTTTTTGACAATTCAAAACGATACCATACCACCGATTTCACGCTTTCCTTTCATGTTAACTTTATATGCCTAGTAATGACCAAATCTTGCCTTTGAAGGGTAAAAGAAATAAAACCTTCTATGTTTGGGCTCACATGCTTAACCGTTATAGTACTCATTTAGTACCAAATATCCAAACTCTCAGGCCTAATTAAAAACTCCTAATAAGCATTAACTAATTCGCATCTTCATTAGATTGTAACAAGAGAAAAGTGCAACAGCTTAAAGACTACTGCCTAAGTGGGTCATTAGCTTTCCCTTCAAATGCCATGGTAACATGGTGTCCCCTTTTCCTTTCTGTTTATATTTAGGTAGGTCACTGACACGGTTTCCTTTGGTTTTTATATTCATTGCTTTCTTCGTACTCAGTTGGTGAAAAGTAAATGCATCTGATCTGATGTCTACACCTCAGTATTTCTGGTTTACTTCATAGTTGCCCTTTAATATTGCATAGCCAAGTGTCACCAGGAGCATGGAAAGCTTTTGTTTTTTCTCGTTAACCGTGGGCGACATTGGAAGCTAAGTCCTAAAGCGCTTTGTATATAGAGGAGAACTGGACAAGAAATGTATGTCCATTTCAAGGTCTTAGGAGATTGCTAAGAGAGGAAGAATGGAAGGATTGACCAATGGTTTAACAGACTTTGAAAACTCCGAAATAACCCCTTTTCAGAGATTTATTTGATCTCTTCTAAACAATTCAATACTGATTCGCTCTCTCCTCTTCTTCTCCTTCTCCTTCTCTAGCTCCAGGCTTCAAGCCGAAAGGAAATCGACCCAGATCATTTTTAGAGCCAAGTAAGCTAACCAATCAAGCATTGTAAACTCTCCATTCTTTTTGGTTCTTTCTTACGCTTGTATTAGACGTTTCAGATATAATCATTTCTCATAAAGATTGTTCTTTTTCTTTTGGTTTGAAGGAACGCAGTAGATAATATTAGGTGGTCTTGTGATCCTTCCGAAGATCATTTGAAATTGGAGATCATAGCCTGCATGTGTGTGTATTTCTATGTGTGCTTACGTCTGCCACTCTGGATTCAATCTATTTTCTTCCATGAATCATAATTACGTTATATCTGGTGTATTATTTTCTTCTTCTTTTCCTTCCTCTGTATTTTATATACATTGAGCTGGGGTTGTTTGATTAATTGTTTATTTCCATTTCCTCAAATTCCGGAGAATTTAATATGTATGTAAGCGTTTCCTTTTCTGTACTTGTTTACATTTCCGGATTGCCTTGTGCAGGTTACGACAGGTTTATTCCATAAAGGACTAATCTTTGCATTTGCTTCCATTCTATTTCAATATCGCAGGTACCCATCTAAGAATCTGGAGGAACATCTGTATCTATGTGAACCAATCGGGTACTTGAGTTGGGCATTAATTGCTGACAGAGAACTTAATTGAGTTTTTTTGAAGAGTTATAAGAAAAGGTTCACCTGAAGGCTTCCGGTATCTGGGTTTGTAAAATACTCTCTGAAGATGGCGGGTGTCCAAGAGCAGCTAGAGATCAAGTTTCGTTTGACCGATGGGTCTGATATTGGTCCGAGATCTTTTCCTGCAGCTACAAGCGTCGCAACCTTGAAAGAAAACGTTCTTGCTCAATGGCCTAAAGGTCAGTTGTGTTTGTTATTTTGTTAAGGCAGCTGTTTAAAGAGACCGACTGTATATCGGTGTTGGACTCTTTATCTCCGGTGTGTTCATTTTTCTTTTTCTGATTAGTTCAGAGGAAGAACCATTTCCATTCTTCTTTTTCCAATCCTTTTTTTATTTGGTGTGTTCTTACTTGTTCTCTTGTAAGGCAAGGAATGATGATTAACACATGATGTTTTAAGTTACAAAAGCATTACTAGTTCCATCTTTTGTCCACTCTTATTCGTTATAATGCAATGAAACCTAATGATAGAAAAGAAGATCCCTTCACTGGAGTGACATCCCATAATTGAGGGAGTAAATTCCCTTGACAACATCATATCCTCAATAAAGCAAGCACATGCTATCGCACATTCATAAAGAGTCCGATGAAATCTGCAATCAGGCCTCATATCTTTATTATGTGGCGCACATGGTTTGTTGGTGAAGTTTTGTGTGTTATGTATTTCTCATTATGGGTTCCCTTACCTGTAACTTTTACAATGTATGTGCATGTTCACGAAAATGCACGGATATTCTTTTACATATCTAGCGTTGTAATCTTTTACCTATCTAGCGTTCTTTCTTCTTTTGGAGCGACCAAAAGCTACCAAAGACTGCAAGTTCTGGTGATTGTATTCCATTGACATTTTTAGTTGAAACTAGCAGACACAACAATGAATTAGATTGTAAAAACACTAGTCATGAAGAAAAGTAAAAGTAGTAATTTTTGTTCTATGGTTGCTAAATATTGCCTAAATCACATTTCTTTGGACAGAGAAGAATGATGGACCAAGAACAATAAAGGATGTGAAGTTGATAAGTGCAGGTAGGGTATTGGAGAACAACAGAACAATATCAGAATGCAGAAGCCCATTGTGTGACATCCCAGGTGGGGTTACAACCATGCATGTTGTTGTTCAACCACCTTCCTTGGAAAAAGGTACAAATATAAAGCACTCCGGGTGAATCTTTTCTTTCTTTCTTCTCTCTTGTCTACATACTGAAATGTTCCCTTTTCCTCTATGCTATACCTGGCAATACCTTAGAATTGCAACCATTTCTCCGTCTACCTATTATGACACAATCTACTTGACACATGTAGTTATTGGTCATTCTTATGCATGAAAAACACATTTTCCAACATGTTTTCCTAATTTCTTTGGTCTTTTCCTTTTTGGTCTTACAGAAAAGAAGACAGAAGACCATTTGAAGCAGAACAAATGCGGTTGTGTGATACTATAGCTTGCAACTGCAGAGATGGGACAGCGTCAGGGTAAATTCCGCTATTTCTTGTCCTTTTTAAGTTCTGTCATCGATTGTCCTACTGTAAGTTGCATCTTTTTCTTTTCCTTCTTGTTATATCTTTTCTAATTATGCAGTTGAGTGATAGCTTGGATGACAATGTTGGTAGCTCCCGGATTGGTGGAAACAATGGCATTGTGGTCGTTCATTTGTAGGCCGCCTTGGAGTGCACATGTCTTTGCCCTTCCCAGTTCACATATAATTGCATCTTGATCTTTTTGTCACGAGTGATTGTTTAGCTGAAACAACTCTGCTTACAAGCAACTAGATGTAAAGCATACTGAAGATTGTGGAAAATTTTTCTTTACACAAACTTATTCTTCTGATCTTTCATCTTTCTTTTATCTTGTTACCATGAATCATCAGTTGTTGGACATTCATTCCATACTTCCATTTCATGTGTTGTGGTTTGTGTTCAATGTAAGCGTTGAACACAAACCACAATAAATAAGAAAATTTTTTAATAGTTAGTAATTAAACTTAGTATCTTTATATATTATTCAATAAATATAAAAAAAATATACTACATCTATTTTATTTTAAAATTATAATTACCCTGAAATCAATCTGGGAAATTTTTAATGAGACATTTTATTTATCAAAATTTCACAATTTCAACATAAAATATTGAAGACTGGAAATAGACAATTAAGGTTCATGTTCTTAAAAAGTTTCTAAAATATTCTATAAGAAAACAAAGGAGTAAAACATAATAAAAGAATTTAATACAAATCAACAATGTATTTGAGTTATCCTTTATTATTAATTTTCTGAACACAACTTTTTAAAAATCAGATAAAACATGTAGTAATCAGCATTTTTTGCAAAAAAAAAGTCTGCGTATAATTGATGATTTTTTCTCTACTCTTTTATAATGAGGAGAATGTATTTATTGTTACATTTAAACTTGCATTACATTTTATTTCAAAAATAAAAAATAAAAAGAAAATTATAATTCTTTGTCCCAAAAGGTAGAATCAGCCATCCCAATTGTCCCCACATCCAGGCCCGACCAGGTAGTGAGGGGGGTAAATCACGGTTTATCTCGGTCGACCGCCTAGCAGAGTGGCCATTTCATTTCCGTTGCCGGGAATCAAACCCAGGACCTTGTCTCAATTTTCTCTGCTAGATTGCCAACTAAGTTACCCGTGCGGGTAAGAAAATTATAATTCTGAATATATGCAATGTTATTATAAATTTATGTAGATTTTTATATTGATTTTTCTCAACAACGACATTTGATTTCTCTATCGACTCAAATCCAGAGCCCAGAGAGGCAGAGAGTGCCTCGTGTACAAAAGCCACAACTTAGCCAAATAACATCCTAGTAGTCCTGCGAGCTTTCAAGAACTCTCCATTACTTCTTCTTGTGCACCATAGACGAAAAGCCAAATTCCCAATCTATATTAAGAACTCTTTCTGCACTATTACCACCTACCAACAAGTAGAAAGCCGTCTTCGTTACTTCTTTGCCACGGGAAGTTGTCACCTTTCTCTCTACTTTAGCTCAAAGTTCTCACCTTTCTCTCCATTGTCGCTTAATTATCTATTCCTCACACTAAATTTGCCTCGTTAGTATTGCTCTGCCGATGACGACCACTGCCTCCCCGGCGTCGGTTTCTGGGGTGAGTCTTTCTCGGGCTAGGTCGACATATTTCACACAACCTCCGCGACTAGCTCTTAGCTTCCCTGCGAAGGGGAATTCTTCAATCGACTCGCTCCGGTGGAGCCGGAGTGGTGTTTTAACAAGAAGGTTTGAGAGGGTTCCGGGACGTTCTGTATCGTTTGTTGTTAGATGTGACGCCAGTAATGGAAGGGTGAGTGTGGATTTACTTCTTTTGAAGCATATAAAATAAGTGTATGTATTTGTTTGGTTGTTTGAGGGTTCATGGCTTGGTCGGTTCTTAAATTGGCATTAGGTTGAAATCAGTATCTTTAGTTGTTACATTTTCTTTAGTTGTTTCTTATGGGGTTAGTTTGTTTTGATGATTCATTTCCATGACTTGTTTATATGGAAAGCGTCTGCGGTTACTCATGTTTAACTTACTTACTGGAAATTTTGGATTATGTCTTAATCAAGGAGCATTCTTTTCCGTTTTTATGTAACTGATAGTTCTTTTTATCAGCAGACTCTGCAGGTGGGCTAAGTTTATAATTCTTGTGTATTATGGAATCATCGATATGCTACTCATTTTCTAATGCTGATGCAAATTCGATCCCTTATTTGCAAGTTGCATGAGTTTTTCACTCAACTCCAGTCCTTCCTGAAGCATTTGTGACAGCAATTTAAAGTTTGTTGTTTGTCCTGATTTGGTTTATTGTACTTCACAGATTACTCAAAATGAATTTACAGACATGGCTTGGCAAGCGATTGTTTCATCTCCTGACGTAGCAAAAGAGAACAAGCATCAGATAGTGGAGACAGAGCATTTGATGAAAGCTCTTCTGGAGCAAAAGAATGGTCTTGCTCGTCGGATTTTCACCAAAGTGGGGATCGATAATACTCAACTTTTGGAATCTACGGATAAGTTTATCCAACGGCAGCCAAAGGTACCTGCTGGCATAATTGTTCTTTCACTTTGATAATTAACGTTGGTGTATAACTCTTAATGCTTGGACTTGAGATATTAAAAGTTGTCTTCTTGGCCCAAAATGAATCAAGTTATGCAAGCTTGAAGTTGCATGAACTTTTTGAGCATTATTTTTAGGTTCTAGCTGCAAATTCTACGTCTTTTACAAGCTTAATGAATAACCAGAAGTATATCTCACTGTTGAAAAATCATTGTTGCAATGTAGTTCTGATTTGAAAAACTCTTGATACACGTCATGTTAGGTATTGTATGTATACATTGGTTGCCTGTGTAGAGTTTTTTTGGAGATCATTCTAACTGCCTTACCCTCCTTGTTGCCCCATCATCATAGGTTCTTGGTGAATCTGCTGGTTCTATGCTGGGACGAGATTTGGAGGCCCTGATTCAGCGAGCAAGGGAATTCAAGAAAGAATACGGGGATCAATTTGTTTCTGTTGAGCATTTGGTTCTGGCGTTCGCCCAAGATCAACGATTTGGAAGGCAACTGTTTAGGGATTTTCAAGTTTCCCTGCCATCATTAAAATCAGCCATTGAATCCATCAGGGGTCGCCAATCAGTTATTGACCAAGGTGAAAACATGGACACAACTTCTTAAGTAAATCTTTTGCTTGTTGCTTATCTTCTTTTGCACACATTGGATCTTTCTATCACATGATACGCTTCTGTGCTTAATATCTTGTGTTGGCTTGTTGCAGATCCCGAGGGGAAGTATGAAGCATTGGAAAAATACGGAAAAGACCTCACAGCAATGGCAAAAGCTGGAAAGCTTGACCCAGTCATTGGAAGGGATGATGAAATACGCAGATGCATCCAGATTCTCTCCAGGAGAACAAAAAACAATCCTGTCTTAATTGGTGAGCCAGGTGTTGGTAAAACTGCTATATCGGAAGGGTAAGCTTTAGTATTCTGTTGCTGAATTCAGAAGTCACAATGGTTGAGCAATTACCAAGAAGAATACTTGCCTTTTAATATCTTCACTTGAAAAACTTTGCTTAATCTAGTATATTTCATGTGTTCGCATGAATTCTTTGCTTAACATAATATATCAAGTAATGGGATGCAACATGTTCGCACTATGCATCAAGTCCTGAGATGAGTATCTAGCAAGCTTCTGTAAAGAATTTATTATGAACCTGAATTGATGAATTGAATTAGCAGTTGGATCACTGGGAACCTCCTCCAATGTTTGGCATAGTGTGTCTGCCTAAGGCTTGATAGTTCACTGCTTTATTGCACGACTAATAAGCTGAGCCTTCATGCACAGGCTTGCTCAACGAATTGTGCAGGGAGATGTACCTCAAGCTTTGATGAACCGTAAGGTGTGTTTTTCTGAATATAAATTCAATTCCACTTCACTGGAAATTATTTGTTTCCCCTCTCCCCTTCCCCCTTTTTGGGGGAGCATGGAATTGCTAGAGGGGTTGTAGTCTTGCTTTCTCTCTGCTCTAATGCCTTCCTAATTAGTGTTGATGTTAACAACTTCTATTCTACAGTTAATATCTCTTGACATGGGTGCTTTGATTGCTGGGGCAAAATATCGAGGGGAGTTTGAGGATAGACTGAAGGCTGTGCTCAAGGAAGTTACAGAGTCTGATAGCCAGATTATACTTTTCATTGATGAGATCCATACAGTTGTAGGGGCAGGTAATATACATTAGCCATGTATATTATTGGTGTTTTTCTCATTGAGATGCTCTAAATTTTGTGGTATTTCCTTATTTCTTACTTGCAATCTAAACTTGATGATGTGGTCTTTTAGCAGCTATTTATACTTATGTGGGAATGAGGATCAGAGTGATAATTCTGGAAATAGAGATTCACTACTTATCTTTTTCAGGTGCTACCAATGGTGCAATGGATGCTGGAAATCTGTTGAAGCCTATGCTTGGTAGAGGAGAGCTACGCTGCATTGGCGCTACAACACTGGATGAATATCGTAAATATATTGAGAAAGATCCAGCATTGGAGCGTAGATTTCAGCAAGTTTACGTTGATCAACCTTCAGTAGAAGATACTGTCTCTATACTCCGTGGTTTGCGTGAAAGATATGAGCTGCACCATGGAGTTCGTATTTCTGACGGTGCACTTGTTGAGGCTGCTATTTTGTCTGATCGTTATATTAGTGGACGTTTTCTACCTGACAAGGGTAAACCTAGTTCTTTTAACTTATGAAGCATGCAGGATTAGGATACATTCATTACTGGTGAATCGCTATCATGATTATGACATATATTGGTTTAATCATATTAAATTTCTACTTTCTATTGAGAGCTGCTATTGTAGCCAAAAACTAACCTAAAATTTCATGATTGAATGACTAAGTGAAGAAAATGTATCCAGCTGATATGCTAAGATTCATTGGGGATAGTTAAATCACTTTGCTTATTTCTTTGCCTCAATGTATTTTCCATATGTTGGGGTATTTTCCTTTCAGAGAATTATGATGAATTGTGTGCATAATCAGAGCTTCTGTTTTGAGCTTGTGATCAATTGGGTGCAACTTGCTGCATAATTTATCAGCTCTTATTATCATATTCATATATGTACAGTTTCATAATTTTTCTCATATGTCGTGAAAATTGCAGCCATTGATCTAGTTGATGAAGCTGCTGCAAAACTGAAGATGGAAATCACTTCAAAACCTACTGCTCTTGATGAAATCAACCGGTCAGTACTCAAGTTGGAGATGGAGAGGCTCTCACTTACAAATGATACAGATAAAGCCTCAAAAGATAGATTGAGCCGTCTTGAGGCCGAGTTATCCCTGTTAAAAAAGAAGCAAGCTGAGCTGACAGAACAGTGGGAACATGAGAAGAGTGTCATGACACGCATTCAGTCAATCAAGGAAGAGGTAAATTTTGATGTTTCTTATTGTTCTTTAGATATATTTTGAGCATTTTAGAGTAGTCACCGTTGAATTCAATGTATATTTATGGATACTCAAAAATGGTGTAAGAGGTTATGCTATTTCCACCTTCATGTTTGTGTCTACCTGGAGGAAAAACTAAATTTGAAGTATATTTTGAAGTTCACTATAGCTGCAGATCTGACTATATTTTGTGTTACAGATTGACAGGGTAAACCTTGAGATTCAGCAGGCTGAGCGGGAGTATGATCTTAATCGTGCTGCAGAACTGAAGTATGGCAGCCTTAACTCTTTGCAACGGCAACTTGGAAGTGCAGAAAAAGAATTGGATGAATACATGAAGTCTGGAAAATCCATGCTGAGAGAAGAGGTTACAGGAGATGATATTGCTGAAATTGTTAGTAAATGGACTGGCATTCCCGTTTTGAAACTCAAACAGTCTGAGAGGGAGAAGTTGCTATATTTGGAGGAAGAGTTGCACAAGCGTGTGGTGGGTCAGGATCCTGCCGTGAAGGCAGTAGCTGAGGCCATTCAGAGATCTCGTGCTGGTCTTTCAGATCCACGACGCCCAATTGCCAGTTTCATGTTCATGGGTCCCACTGGAGTGGGAAAGACGGAACTTGCTAAAGCCTTGGCTTCCTATTTGTTTAATACTGAAGAAGCCCTTGTGAGGATTGATATGAGTGAATACATGGAAAAGCATGCTGTTTCGAGATTGATAGGTGCTCCACCTGGCTACGTAGGGTATGAGGAGGGGGGGCAGTTAACAGAGATAGTTCGTAGAAGACCATATTCAGTCATTCTGTTTGACGAGATAGAGAAGGCACATTCTGATGTGTTTAATGTTTTCCTTCAGATATTGGACGATGGGAGGGTAACTGATTCACAGGGTCGCACTGTTAGTTTCACTAATACTGTCATCATTATGACTTCCAATGTGGGTTCACAATACATACTTGACACAGATGATAGCGAGCCAAAGGAAATGGCTTATGAAACTATTAAGCAGAGGGTTATGGAAGCTGCAAGATCAGTCTTTCGACCTGAATTCATGAACAGGGTTGACGAGTACATAGTGTTCCAGCCTCTGGATCGCAGCCAGATAAGCAGCATTGTCAGGTTACAGGTGAGAGGATTGAACCGAGTGCATATTTTGCTGTGATTTTTACTTAAGTTGTTCAACTAATTTGTGAACGTGATATCACATGAATGCTTTTACAAGGTTCTACTACACATGGAGATATTGGATTTTGTTTTTGAAGCCAACATTTGCACTGTGATAAGTTGCATGTGTTACCTGATTTCATTCTTTCTTCATACTCTTTATCTCTTGTTTACATGTTCTTTGCAGCTTGAGCGTGTGCAAAAGAGAATTGCAGACCGGAAGATGAAAATATTGGTGACTGATGCAGCTGTAGAGCTTCTAGGCAGTCTGGGGTATGACCCTAACTATGGGGCAAGGCCAGTAAAGCGGGTAATTCAACAGCATGTTGAAAATGAACTTGCCAAGGGCATTCTAAGAGGTGAATTCAAAGATGAGGACACTATCCTAATGGATACTGAGGTCACAGTCACGGCCTTTTCCAATGGCCAACTTCCCCAACAAAAGCTCGTATTCAAACGACTTGAAACTGATGCAGATACGCAAGCTGCTGACACCCAAGCGTATTCCCAGGCTCTATGAAAGTCACGTTTTTTGGACTGAACAGTATAGGACATGCATATATTACAGTCTTGAATATGCTCTACTTTCCCGGGCTGCTCTAGCTTTCCTAACTTCGTCGCCTTATCAGCCGCTCTGGAGGAATCAATAACAGCTGAGAATGATGTCACCTGAATAATAAGTGAGAAGTAACACATGGTTAAAATGTAACATACATGGTCCAATTATCAGTCTATATGAACAGTTCCTTGAATTCTTCATCTGTGATTTCGCTAAAATTTCTCTTCCTCTTGACCTTTGCTTAATAGTTAAGAAAATTTCTTAATTTTATCATCTACATTCAAAAACAAGTTCGTAGTAATATGAAAAACCTAAATGAATACCTTCCCTTAAAAGTGTAGATGAAATAGTTCAAGTGGGAAATAAAAAGTACCGATTAGTAATTGACTGCAAAAGCACTGAGCTCCGGTTCGACCTGGAAACACATTTTCCTATGGAGATGAGATAGTAGGCTCTGACGATAGAGTTTATGTGCCTAAATAGAACGATGGAGTTTTCTCCGTGCATTGCCTTTCATACTTAGTCCGCAGAAAGCTAACTTGTGGGACAAAGCTAACAATTTGCAATGCTAGAGCTTGTACAATTCTCATAATCTAACTGTCATGCTGAAGTCTCACAGTGATTCGGGGAGATTCAACTTTAGCCGTTAGGTGCGCATTTGATATCCAATGAACAAGTTGAGAAACCCCCAACGTAGGACTAGTGATGCTGTTGTATTGCGACTAAGCGAGTTCATATCCTACAACTAAGCAAGTTCATATCCTGGGGTACAATTGTTAAACTAAACTACATTCTTGTTCATGTTTTTTTCCACTGCAAAGAAACAACAAAATGACACTTAGTCTTGCAACTTCTGCAGCATCATGACCTCGTCCCATGATCACGCAGGAGACCAACATCATACATCTTCATGTGAAGCTTCTTGGCTAATTCAACCTTGTCTCTTAGACACAAGGATTTGATGACTGCACTACGGAGAGAGGCATCTTGCACAACCTGCACCAATCCCATTACAAACCTTCAAGACATCAGTAACCATAGCTGAAGAGGGGTGGCTTGAGAAGGAAGATGACTATAATTAGAAGTATTCTACATTTTTGTGTTCAGAAAAGTTAATAAACAAGGTCCACTTTGCATTGCCATTAAAGAGGATGGTCGAAAAAAGTTAACTTCTCAATAATTTGTAACTAGGGAGATGCATGGAATTCCAGTATTGGACTCACATCTAGAATTTCCACTTCACCAGAAAGGGCTGCCCTTGTGGAACTCCTTATCAAAAACTTGTAGGTTAACATGTCCGGAATGCACTTCTTATGGATCATGTGCTCATACACTTGAAGTGCAGCTCCTGGATTTCTTGCCAAATCGCAAGTTAAGATTACACGGTTATAAGTTGCTGTTGAAACCAAGAGCCCAGCAACTTCCATTTGCCATAAAAGTTGAACAGCTCTGTCCCATAATTTGAGCTTCTGGCATGACATTAAGGCAGTGTGGAACAAATGCTCGTTCATTTGACATTTCTCCTCTCTCTTTACTGTCTCAAATAGCTGAAGAGCAAGCTCATGTTGATTTGCCCTACATAAACTACTGGTTAAGGCATTCCAGGTGTATGCATCTGGTGTATGGCCCAGAGATTTGACTACGTCAAGAACCTTAAATGCTAGTTTAATCTCCCCGGCTTTCCCAAGTGAATTGATCAATGCATTGCACGCAACAAGATTTGGCTTTTGCTGATGTTTCAACATTTCCTGAAAAAGGCTTAGTGCCAAACTCCACTTTCCTACTTTTGTAGATGCTCCAATCACAGCATTCATTGCATCATCTCTTGGTTCAAGTCTATTTTTAATCATCTCATCGTAAGAATCAAGAGCCAGTTCACTTTGACCACAACGCACGAAAGTGCAGATTAGTATGCTGTAAGTAACTTGTGTTCCATGACAACCATTTTCCTTCATACTTGCCCATATTTTCTGAATTGCAATCCAATTGCTTTCTCTAGCACAAAGAGATATCATTGTATTGTAAACAACTACATCAAAGTCCTTCTCCTCAGACCCTTCCCATGCTGCAAACAGTTTTAGAGCTGAATTACAACCATGAGTACTGGCAATTGCTTTCAGCATCAGGCTATATGTATGGTTTGTTGCAATCTTATTCGCCTTTATGAACTCAAAAACTTCCAATGCATAGTCATGCAATTTGTTCCTTAGGAGGCAAGAAAGAAGAGAATTACATGCATATCCGTTAACTGGAAGATCCAAGCACTTCATGGAGCTAAACAATTCCAGCGCAGTTCTAACTTTGTTGGATCTGCTAAGCACTAAAATCCTCTTAGACAACTCTTCCCCATCGCTATCCTCCAATAGTTGTACCGTAATTTCATTCACTAAGAGCGAATCTCTTGAACTCGTTGAAGGTTCAGCAACACTTTCAGAGATAACATCTAATGAGCTGTGAACTATCCTACACCCCCAAGTAGGCAAATTCTGCCCAAAAGAGTCTGTATTAACTTCCTCTTCTCCTGTTTCAGTTGTTTCTTTTTCTTCGGTGTCTTGGCAAACACAAGCAGATTCATAAGGGGCAACAGCACATGATGCAGCATGCGATTTCTTTGTTTGTGTAGACACAGAGATCTCTATACATTTGGAGAAATTAGTAGTTTTTATGGACACGGAAGCTGAATTGAGCATGGAGATTCCAGAATGACTTTTTTTTGCCTTGTTAGTTGAAAAGCCAGAGAAATCACATTTACTTAGAATAAATACTCCATTTTGGCAAGCCAATTCGTACCCATGTATCCTAACGGCATTTGAGTTTACCACTGCTCCCATAGCGAATTAAAATTTGTCAGACTTCTCCAACCCAGAACAAAAGAAGATGATAAATATAAGTGATAATTCCGACATTCAATTCCAGGTTTTTGAAACTTTAAAGCATTCGTCTTTCCCAGTAAAACACGAGCTATCAATAATGCAAGTAACAACTCCTGCTTTATGGAACCAAGCAATTGTAAAAACACATTCACAAAAGTTCATACCTTTATGGTCATGTATTACTCAAACACAAACCCATTTCAATTCCTGAACGTACAAAGCTACAGCCTGACCATTCATCTCTAAAGCAACAAGAGACGTTACTTGAGGAACTCTTTAGTCAGAATGGCTAGTATAGGCCGTAGAAGAGGGGAAGATATTTTAACTATTCGAAATAGAGAACATACGCTGTCGTATGAAACATTTTATATATCAAAACGTGGCATTTCTCCGCTTTTCCATTCATAGAAACCCCTTCGCTCTCCATATTTTCATATACGAATCTCCTGCTGTTTGTATGTAAATATATGATCGGTAGCGATTGAAGATCAATAGCAAGCAAAACTGTCCACTTTTCGAGAAACATTAGGTGATGGGTAAGGTTATAATCTTTTCATCTCTCAGCAAAATTGTCTCTTTATGAAAATTTGGGTTATACTATTTTTGCTTCTCCAATGTAATGCAGAGGAGGAAAAAGGAGGAGTGAGGGCAGTGGAATCAATGGATGTGAAAGTGAAGGAGATGAAAGGAATTGCATCAATAGCATTGTTGCCATGTGGGTCCATCTCTGGCCATTTCATCCACCTTCCTGACTCCATTTGCTATGGCCTTCATGGCACTGGTACTCAACTACGCCCCACTTATTTTGATGAGGTGCGGCATATGCCTGCTTAGATATGTCATCTCAGTTCTCGAGTCTTGTTTCAGTCTTTAAGAGCTATTTCATTCTACACCTGTTTAAGTCACAGCAGGTTCTATGTTTGTTTGCATCTTCAGGTTTCTGGAACCTTTTTCTGTTTGCAGATTTTACATATTTGTGGCTATACGTTACGTGAACTGGCTCCAAGATGGAATTGGGTCACTCTATTTGTTTTGGGAAAATTAAATAAGGCTCTTTTTGTTTTGGATGATTAGCGTTAGTGGAGTGCTTGTTACTTGCTAGAATTTCATTAACACTTTCCTCTGGTAACTTGCAGCTCATATTTACTTGACTGTAATGAGATATATATGTTTGAAACTCTTTGTTTTATTCTGCATGGCCAAAAGAGTTGTCTTGTGAGAGGGAGTGCAGCAGAGGTGAGGATTATCGCCTGATCAAGCTCACAATTATTGACTACACGGTAGGGCTGGTCATTGCCCTTGATAAATTTTACTTATTTCCTTTATTTTAATTCATCTTTATTGACGTTGTTTGTATGCTGTAACTGAAATGTGCTATACTGTAACAGAGTGGAAAAGAACAAGATGTTGTGGTCGAGTGTAAAGGCCATGATGCAGCTCGTTTTCAGAACATTGATCATGCTCATGGGTGAGCCATCTTTGATTTAATGCTAACTGCTGGAATCAGCCATTTTGATGGCATTTATTGATTTCCTGATTTCCTCGTATACGTAAAAGTTGCAAGTTCTTTCCATGACAGAAATTCTAAATATTTGCTAGCATCCTGATAAAGTTGACAGATCGAGTAGAGTAAGTTTATGATGTAAATAGCAGTTTGAAAGTTTGATCTTGTCCAGTATTAACTTCTGAATTTTTCTCTAGATAATGTAAATTTAGTTTGCAAGCCTTTATTCAACTTGGAATTAGTTGAAGTAGGATTTCTAACTTGACTCACAGTGTTGTGCTTTGTGGCCTAAATTTGTTCCCCTTCTGGTTAACCATTTGTTATCATGTTCTCTGTCGCTTCCTGTAGTTGGGATAATGACGTGGTAGGCATGGTTGAAAAAGATAATGGGAAGAGAAAAGTATCTGTTTCATTTGAATGTGAGACACTGAAAGCTGATACAGTAGCAGAAGACCATATCAAGCAATTCATGCCAAAGTTAGCTGGGTTTGATGCTGTTGGTATGTTCCTCATCTGTATCATTTATAACAAAGGAGTATGAACTTTTTATTTATTTATTTTTTGAGCTCGTGTAGTTCTCTGGCTCAGTGTCAATAAATCTAGTAGTCGTTTAAAACTTGAGACCAGAGCTTTGCCTTCCGCAAGGGACCTACTTGGCTCGAGTGGGGATTAGTCTGGGTGTGGATAGCTTAAAGGTGCCTTCTCATAGTTAGGACCCTTTTAGGAAATCTCGTGGGCAACCAAAAATAAATAAATTTAGTAATCAACCCAAAAATCAAATCATATCTCAGCGTACTCTTAATTTGTGATTGGGAGTCGAGCTAAAATTGCATGCTAATCTTTGATGTGCAAGCTGTTAACGCTTTGTTTTTCTTCAAAGATCGATTCTACTAACTTGGATTCTACTTTTTCCTTTTACTTATTTCTACATTAAGAAGATAGTCGAGCATTCATGCAGAGTTTTTAAGCCCGTGATGGTCTTCTACTTGAAACTATTAGATAAATGCCTATATGTGTTAACATTTCCAAAGAAGCTCACCTACTGTCACTGAAACTTTGAGCAACGATGTCCTTGACTCTCTATAATGTTCATGGCATGCTCATTTGGATAAGTTGAGACCTTTTTAGCTCCTGATAGTTTCCTTCTCACAAGCTTGTAATGTCCTACACTTCACCCTTAATTTCACCTCAGATCCTTTCATCTCTATGTGAAGTCTTCATGTGGGTAACCAAGTCTGAACTTGTGCAGTGAATGTTGGGCCAATGAGCATTTCAGGCCTGTCTTTCGAAGGTGAAGGGGACATGAACTAGAACATATATATATGTATATGATTGGAGGTGTTTTGCTTTCATTCCTTTTGGTGTAAACTAGCTGGTTTTTGCGCAGTGGTAATTCAGAGACGTATAATGCCCAGTTATTTTCTAAATTAAAGAGTATGTATTTATAGTTTTTGTTATGAATGATTATTGTTAAAGTTAAAATTTTAAAATTAGAAGTGTATGAT
>JAOTIZ010000008.1:12664589-12675241 GCA_027123425.1 Erythroxylum panamense | reverse complement strand
ATTGCAAACTTTTCCAAAATGTCGAAGTGAATCTTGGATCCCTGTCTGATACAATGCAACTTAAATGCCAAATGCGGTGTAATAAATGAATACATAGATCCAGGATCTAGCAATGCAAATGCTTCATAATCAAAGATAAACAACGCACCTATAATGACATCCAAAGAATCTTGAGCCTCCTGTCTAGTCATTGCATACACTCTGGGCTGAGACTGGGGTATGTTGCTCCAAACTTTAATCCTGATAGAAGGACTTCTAAAATTCACCTTGCCTCTGCCTCGGCCTCTCTGTCCAACCCCACTAGCTCGATTCTATTAAACAGTAGTCTTACTCACTAATCCCCCTCTCATACCAGACTGGGCTCCAATGGTAGCAGGATAATCCTTAGCCTGAAGGTCAAAGGAGCCCCATCTAAGGCAAGCTCCAAATAATCTCCAACACTCACCACTATGCTTCTTCCTACAGTGCTCACAGTTAGGTAACTATCCCGACATTGTACTTCTTCCACTGCCAGACTATAGAAAGCTAATTGCTAGCCTTGTCCAAATTTCCATATTCAATCTGTCTTCAAATCTCTTGCACTTGTCTTCCTCAGTAGGAATCAAGGTAGAAGCTTACCCCATTAGCCAGCGCATTAAATTTGATCTCATAATATGCCACTGACATTCTACCCTATTTTAGATTTAGAAATTCCTTCATCTTTCTATCCAGGTAGATCTTAGGCATATAGTTCTCCCTAAAGGCCCTCAAAAAGTCCCCAATTCATATTGCAAGGCCTAGTGGCACTACCTAGAATAGTCTTCCACTATTGATAAGCTGGGCCTTGTAGTAAGGAAACTCATAGTAGAACTTTTCGTTCGAATCACAGTCCATCTGATTAAATACTCGCTCAGTCCTCTCTAACCATCCTTCAACCTCTGCAGGGCTTGTATTTTTGTAGAAGTTCACAACCCCCTACTTTTGTAGCCCATCATATCTCCTCTCCCTTCTCTCGGGAACTCTTGAAGGCATTACCTCAGGTTGAGGTATAGAAGACTTTCTACTAGCTCTTGCCGATCCTAAGTCAGCTGAGTGTAAGGATGGCAGTGAGTTTTTAACCCGATTAATATCTACACTACCTGACTCGAAAAAATAGACATGGAGGCTAAAAAATGGATTTTAAATGGAAAATGAAAAATGGATGCAGATATGGAATTGGATATGAATTTAGTGATAACTCGAACCGATAGATACCCATATCCTACCCTTTTTATTAACTCTATTTTTCTATTTTTTCTTGAATATTTTGGATTAAATATAATAAAATATTAATATTATCATAGAAGAAATAGCTTCAAAATCTCCACTTTACTCCTCAGTCATCACCTTTCATCATATTTTATTTTCTTAAAGGATGATAATAATGCAAATGATATGGAGATGGAGTTTTGAATGTTGTGGAGTTCACGCAAAAACAATTTGAAGTTTTGGATATTTCAGTCTTTATTTCAGTTCTTGATTGTGAAAAATATATGTTGTCTTTGCACTAGACATTATGATTTTTATTATCCCAATTTTATGGTTTTTTAAGACATACAAATCAAGATCTTGACTTATTATTATTAAAGTAATTTTGATTTGGAGTGTTCGCAAAAATCTGCTCTTTATATTTTCTATTTAGAAGTTATATTTTTATATGTTATACAACCCGATGGATATCCAAACAACTAAACAATTTAATGGTTTTGGATATGGGTAGTAAATCACAAAAATCGATGGATATGGATATGGATATAGGTTGAGTCATAAAAAATGGATATGGATATGGGTAAAGTAATACCCGAACCGAACCCTACCTATTGCCATCCCTAGCTGAGTGTCTTTCCTGATCACCTATGTCGGATGACCTATCATAAACAATAACTGCAATTACCATCCACATTTCTCACTATATTTTATGTTTAACATTCCTATATGTCCCTATAGATGTCAACCATGCTCTGATACCAAAAATATGAAACACCTCACTACTTAGATTACATATCGGAACACCCTGTAGACATTCTAGTAAATAACCTATAATAATGGCATATTATAGCAAACATGTATCCAACTTAATCATGGCATCATCTATTATACATAAAGTCAGCAAATTTTAAAACCAAACTACATTCCTTATTTCATTTCATAAAACCAAACTTACATTGTAGCTTTACAAACCATCTGAATATATACAATATTAAAACTAAGTACATTACACGAGGAATTTTACAAAAACTTCTATTTAATATTTTGGTCTCAACTGACTGACCTTTAAGTCATTTCCTTACAAAAGTACAAGAATTAATCTTCTTGTAGCGTCTCCCTTTCACTAATGTCCTCTCTCGGACCTAAAAAATCAATGTTGCAATTTTGATGAGTTTTGCAAACTCAGTGATGTAACCATCCTCGATAGTTCACCCAATTCATACCACATGGCAAATCATATAAGCAGATAATTTCACATCTTTTTATTTAGCAAATTGCACCACATATCATTTACTTCACATACCCATTTTCATACAAATATTTGTCCACATTATAATTCAATCAATCAAACACACTTAATAAGAGTATATGCAATGTTCATGTGACTCACTTTCAATTATTACGTTATTGTGACTGAATATCTAAACTGTCCCATATCTATTATAGATACCGGGCTCATTGATATTGCCCCTTACCCGTTACGGATACAGGGCTCATTATACATGTCAATCCTTTGGCTCTATACCACATTATGGAGCTTTAAGCTCATATTCAATGGCTACTCATTTCACAACTATCATTATCTAATCATGCATTCGTGTATGAAACGCATCACATTCATATTCAACCATTCATTGTTTCAAACATTCCCATTCAAACACATTTACAGTACCATTTTCATTTATCATCGGACCTTCATTGGGCATTCAACAAACATGTTGAGAAACATTTATTTCACCAAATTCACATACAAGTAACCCTTCAATATCACATTCATAAATCAGAATCTTCAGACCTTCATGTCCAGAATCAGTACAAACAATCCACATTCAAAACATAATTTATAATAGACAAATATTAAATGAGATTGTCTAGGTTACTCACCATACACTCCAGATAGCTATTGCCTTGAAGTCCTAGCAATGTCTGGATGGTGGCGCTCAATGTGCTCCTCTGTATCATACAATAGATAGACATATCACTATTTTGCACAATGATACATGTACTCATTTATGCACATATATGTATACAGAATATGTACAATGCATGTTCATGACAATCTTAGGTTCTTTATCATTATTCTTGTCATAATATTCAATCATATATCAATACTCAATTGATCAATCCAGATTTGTCTAAAAACATACTTTTGGGTCCACTTTGCATGATTATTCTCATTAGGAAAGTGAAGTGATTTGATAACACTTCCTTCTATAAAATTATTCTACCATGTCTTAAGTTTCTAATGATACCAAGATCATACAATTTGATTTAGTATTCTAGAATTTATACTCAATATACTACAAATTAAGTACATTTGAAATTTTGGCTAGTGCATGATCATGCAGTCAAAGTTGTAGAACTCATATCTCTCAATTCCAAAATTCAAAAATTACAAACTTTATATCAATTGAAAGATAAGAGAATAAGATACAACTTTTATGAAGACAACTTTGCCTGATTCGGCCTACATCAATACAGTTTATTCGATAACAACAAGACATGATTTTTGTCATGGGTAGTGCTACAGCCTAAGCTAAGACTCAATTTCAAGACCCATAAGGACAGAATTCAAATTCAATTTCTTCTTAAAAATTGTATCCAAATATCTCTAGCTCAATTTAAATCAAGAATCATCTCCATTAGGAAATCTATAGATCAAAATATAGCCAAAATACCGAAGCATGTTCAGTAAAATATTCCAGTTATCAGTTTCCAATACACGTTAACATTTTCATCCTAATTCATCGTCATCAATTCTCTATTATAACATGCCATAAATACCAATCTTTTACTTACTTGTCTAACTCAAATTCTAGCTCAAAGATCAAGTTAATTCAGCTCTCCAAGCATGAAAATTATCATACATTCAAGGTGGGATTTAGATGGAT
The DNA here is from genome assembly GCA_027123425.1 of Erythroxylum panamense. Classification (NCBI taxonomy): domain Eukaryota; kingdom Viridiplantae; phylum Streptophyta; class Magnoliopsida; order Malpighiales; family Erythroxylaceae; genus Erythroxylum; species Erythroxylum panamense. The sequence goes on along the minus strand of JAOTIZ010000008.1, from coordinate 12,671,123 downwards.
TTCAACAAAGATCAAAGGATATAACAAGAACAAGTATGTTCTAATTCTTTGCCTAACTTTGTGAGGGTAAAAACATGGGTTTTGGTGTAGCAATTTAACAAGCCTTCAAATAAAATGCAGAGCTAGGAGATAGATGCAGGTTTCGGTGGAGAGAAGCAAGAAAGAAGAGAAAACTTAGCATAAACTTGTTTTTCCAGCACTTGCTTAATTCAATTAGGTGCATGGTGTCATTAACGTGGATTAACAGGTGTCCATAAGCATGCTGGCCACTTACCATCTTCCTAAGCCACCAAATGTCACCATTAAGCTAGGCCATTTGTCTCCCACTCATTGCTGCCATTTGTCAATTAATTAGCTATGCCATTTGTCACTTAATTTTTCATGCCAAACGTCACTAATTCACAGGCTTAGTCATCTTATTTTTCATGTATTCATTTGTCTTACCACCTGACATTTTTTTCCTAGACCAAATGTACATTTTAATTCATTAATTTCCCGATCCATAACAATAAATTCCAAATTTTCTAATTGAAATCCAATCATACCAAAATTCAATACATATCAAAACAAAATTCACATTTATAGATCAATTTTACCTTAAAAATATCAATGAATGCATGTACAATCATATTAATGTGCAAAAATCAATATTCTCGTGTATGTGTATGCCATATTATGCATAAGCATAAATTACCCTTTCTAATTTCTCATTAACCTCTTATGAACACTATTTTAACCTTAACATAGTAATGGGATGTCACATCTTAAGTCCTTTATAAAGAAGGATTTATTCAACGACTTTTTAAGGGTAACAATTTTCTTCTTATCATGTCCAATAATTAGCATATCATCAACATAAAGTAGAAGCATTATAAAATCACCACCAACTTACCTCTTCATAAAGACAAAATGGTCAGTGTGAGGCTTCCTAAAGTGGTGTTGAGCCATGAATGTAAAACACCACTCTCATGGGGCATATTCCCGAATGTAACGATGATATTCGAGAATATACTCTACAGGGATGGTACATTAAGACTATCAAAATAACACATTACAAACTTTTCACACATCATACATCTCTTAAGCAACTCATATTTCATTTGGGCCCATTTCAATACAAACATATTCAATAAAAAAAAGTCATTACATTTCAGAATTTATGTGTACATAATACAACAATTACGTAATGCAATGCTTAATACAAATTAACTGAAGACATATACAGGTGCTAATTGATCCCATAACTCCATTTGGTCTAGTTGGATAACTCTTCTAAACCTAAAAGGCCACGTTGTAATTTTTTATGAGTTTTGGAAACTCAATGAATGAACCATCATTGATGATCTCACTCAAGTCAAATAAACAAATATCACATAACCAAACAATTTCACAAACATTTTCCATCTCAATAAGACATGATGAATGTCACACATTTCTCATACATTCTTTTAGAATATGTATAACCCAATCAATCATATTATCATGGCATATCATTTTATCATCACAATTTCAGAAAAGGTTTCATAATCATAAATATACAAATGCAGATGCAGATGCATTTGAGACTCCATATTCATTATTATTTGTTGTGACCAAGCTCCATTCAGATACAAATAAAGATATTGGCCCATTGGGCACAATCAGATACAGAAATCCTAGAGCAAAGCTCTACGTGTAGAATTCTGAGCTTAAAGCTCTTTCAGACTGGTTACTCCGATCACAACGCCTTTATCTAAATATGAATTTTATAAAATGCATCAAATAACAGAATATGCCATGAATAGAATTCACTTATAATGCACATACAGAATCTCATATGCATCAGACCTCAGTCCGGCATTCAACTTTCGTTGAGTATTCTAAAATTATTCAGAATTCATATGCAAATAGATATCATTCAAATTTCAGATGCAAACATAACATTTCCAATACATTCCCAAATATCAAACTCCTCAGACCATTAAAGTCCAAAATTCACATATAAATCACAAACAATTCAATAATTGGAAGCTAAACAGAATAAATCAATCCAACGAAGATCATCTAGGTTGACTCACAGTATGCTCCCGTATATGCTATTGCTTAGATAGTCTAGCAATGTTGGAATGATGGCATACCTCTTGAGCATCTAAATATACATACATTGTACACATTACTAACTTGATCAATCAAATACATATTCAATTATGCATATATGTATATATATATATATGTATATATGTACCATGTGCAATGCATGCTCAATAACTGTCCAGTGTATCTTCCCTTAATCACTATTCATAATCGTTCAAACATTATCACTCGAATATGTCTTGTTAACACTTAGGTTAATACTTTAAATACACTTGATCATGCTCAATTCATTAACCATTCTAGCTTTTTCCTCAAAATAGACTTTTGGGTCTACTTTGCATGATCATTATGACAAGGAAAATGGAGTATTTATGAAATACTTTCTTCTAGTCAATTGTTTCCCTATGTCTTAAGTTTCTAATAATGTCAAGATCATACAATTTGATTTAGTATATTGAAAATTATACTCTAAACATTGCAGACTATTTTTATATTGCAACAGAACTCTTAATTCAAATTCAAATCAGATTTCGGAATTTCTAAAGACAGAATTCAAAATTCTATTTCTTCAGGAATGTTGTAGCCACATGTCTCTAGTTTAATTTGAATTAAGAATAAACTCATTTCGAGATCTACAGATTAATATATGACCAAAATACCGATTTATGTTCAGTGAAAGCGCTACAGCTAACATATTCCAGCAATTCTTTTTTCATTTTTCCCAGATTGTTTTACACTTTATACCAAAGTTAAACAACCTCTTTATAGTTTATCAATTATACTTATATTAGGCTTGAATCTTACTCCAATTCCTCATTAATAACCTCTCTTATTCCAGTTCAAAATTGTTCAATTAACAGCTCACAAATTATCAAACCAGAAACTTTGACTTTATTATATAGTCCTAGTTCTTTCCCAATTCAAGAACATCAAATTAACATCTTTCTTTGGCATAGATTCACCTTCATTATACTTCAAATCCAGACTTAATTCATCCATCAATCAATCTATATCCCACAGTTTTCATATACCAAAAACAAAACAGAAACACTTCCAATTTCATACAACATTTTCCAGCACACATCTTCACCAATATCACATGCATTTCATTCCAATTCAAGCATCATTCTTATGTCATTTGACATGAAATAAAACTTAGATTGTTACTTACCTATTAGGCTTTCAATTCAACATAAAACTTCAGATTAAACCAAGTCTCCTTGCAAGCAAAAATAACCCAAACTTATGGTGAAAGAAAGGTGATTTTCGGACAGCAATATGAAGATCATAATTAGCTAGTTTCATGGCAATTTGGTGAAGGATTTAGGTGTGGTTTTTATGCAGAAATTTAGCTAGGGTTAAGACCAAAATACAAAGAAAATTTGGAGCAATTTCAGTGGAGAAAGGTGAGGGAAACAACAGAAATATTGCTGCTGGAATTTGCTCCATCAACATGCTAGGTGTTACCATTAAAGCACAACATTATTCCTAAGGCATGTCTTACTTTTGCCTAATCAAGATGCTACTCCTAATCCACTCAAGATGCTGCCATTTGTCCCCTACTAAATCAGTACACATGTCATTCCAAGATAGGTCCAAATGTCAAATAATAATTGGTCCAATTGTCATTTAATTACTAGTCCATTTATCACACATTTAACTATGCCAAATGTCACTCAATTTAAGGCTTAATCATCTAAAATTTTCATGTATTAATTTATCCTACCACTTAACATTTGTCCTGGTCCAAATGTACATTTTATTTCAACAATCTCCTAATTAATTATAATTAATTTCAATTCACTAATTGAAATCCAATCATACCAAAATTCAATACATACCAAAACACAATTCACATCATTTTCACTTAACATTTTTCATATACAGAGACATGTCAATTGAGTGTCATTTGTCTAATTCACAATTCATGTATGTATGCTCATATCATGCCGTTGAATATAATTATAATAATCATGTCACAATTGTACAAATTTTGCTCTACATGCTGACACTCATATATATACTTAATAATAATTGTGGGTTGACGAAGAGTGTGGATCATTAGAGCAAGAGCCGTTGGATGAATTGGACGGTTAGATGAAAAAGCGTGGCTGTCATCCCTTTCGTTAGTATATAAAACTTAAAGATTGTCTGTTGAAATTGGAGGCCTATTTGTTGGAAGATTATGTTTTGTGATGTGATGTAACGTATTTGTTGGGAAATTCATGACGATGAATAATTTTCTTCTATGAAAATTTTCATTTTAATCCGTTTTTTATTAATCTATTTTCTTTTATAACAAGCTTTCATCTTTCATGGTAAATGAATTGTTATATCAAGTAATATCTATCAACAACAATATATGGAGTTTGACTTATAAGTTGGGTTCAAATTTTTTTCGGAAGCTGCTGAATTGAAATTTTGAAATGCCAAAATTATAACTATTTGTTTAAAATATGTTGAACCATAGTACAACATGTAGAAAAACATGGTCGTACATTTGCCCTTAGTAGATGGTAACATGCATGTAGGAATAGGAAGTAAGAAAAAAATAAAGGCATGAGTCACGAGTATGACTATTTATGTCAAAGGCGTTATCAAGAGTATAAATAGGAACAATCCGAGTCGTTCATGAAACGAACGGTGGGATAAAATTTCATGATCGTCCATCTTATTCGTCCTTAGTATATATATATACTTGATGAAAATGAGATCATGCCATTGGAAAAGCAATTTGGTCAGGTGAAGCTTGCATGGGCCTATATTTTATTTCTTCGAGTATGCAAAATGTTATTGATGATTTTCACTTTCTTTTACTCTGCCCTGGACCAGTTTCATGTTAGCATATCTTATTGTTAAGATCTGGCCGAAGGGAAAGGAGCCCCGAAAGGTTACTCACAGTACGTTCCCGTATATGATATTGCCTGGATGGTCCGGCAATGTTGCGTACGTCTTGAGCGTCTAAGTACACATACATTGTACACATTACTAACTTGATCAATCAAATACATATTCAACTATAAGCATATATATGTGCCATGTGCAATGCATGTTCAATAACTATCCAGGGTATCTTCCCTTAATCTCAATTCATAATCGTTCAAAGATTATCACTCGAATATATCTTGTTAACACTTAGGTTAATACCTTAAATACACTTGATCATGCTCAATTCATTATCCATTCCAACTTTTTCCTCAAAACAAACTTTCAGGTTTACTTTGCATGATCATTATGACAAGAAAAATGGAGTATTTATGAAATACTTTCTCCTAGACAATTATTCCCCTATGTCTTAAGTTTCTTAATAATGCCAAGATAATACAATTTGATTCAGTATACTAAAAATTATACTCTAAACATTGCAGACTATTTTTATACTACAACAGAACTCTTAATTCAACTTCAAATCAGATTTTGCAATTCTTAAAGACAGAATTAAAATTATATTTCTTCAGGAACGTTGTATCCACATGTCTCTAATTTACTTTGAATTAAGAATACACTCATTTGGAGATCTACATATCAAGATATGACCAAAATACCGATGTATGTTCAGTGAAAGCACTACATCTAACATATTCCAGCAATTCTTCTTTCATTTTTTTTCCAGATTGTTTTACACTTATACCAAAGTTAAACAACCTCTTTATAGTTTATCAATTGTACCTATATTAGGCCTGAATCATACTCCAATTCCTCATTAATAACATCTCTTATTCCAGTTCAAAATTATTCAATTAACAAATCACAAATTATCAAACCAAAAACTTTGACATTATGATGCATATAGTCCTAGTTCTTTCCCAATTCAAGAACATCAAATTAACATCTTTCTTTGGCATAAATCCACCTTCATTATAATTTAAATCTAGAATTAATTCATCCATCAATCAATCTATATCCCCCAGTTTTCATATACCAAAAACAAAATAGAAACACTTCCAATTTCATACAACATTTTCTAGCAAACATCTTTTCCAATATCATAAGCATTTCATTCCAATTCAAGCATCATTCTTATATCATTTGACATGGCATAAAACTTAGATTGTTACTTACCTAATAGGCTTCCAATTCAACACAAAACTTCATATTAAATCAAGTCTTCATGCAAGCAAAATCAACCTAAACTTATGGTGAAAGCAAGGTGATTTTCTGACAGTAATATGAAGATCATAATCAGCTAGTTTTCTTGGCAATTTGGTGCAGGATTTAGGTGTTGTTTTCGTGCAGAACTTTAGCTAAGGTTAAGACCAAAATATAGAGAAAATTTTGAGCAATTTCTGTAACATCCCATCACCTATGGGAAGGTTATACTGGTAAATTGGGACGAGCTAGTAGGTCTTATTGCATATTTTGATATGTGCATACTTTTGGCCTATAATTTTAGAGGAATGAGTCATTCTGCACATGCACATATATGTACATGCATTTCTGACATTCCTGGCATTTATGTTT
>JAOTIZ010000008.1:12636136-12654235 GCA_027123425.1 Erythroxylum panamense | reverse complement strand
ATTGGATGACTTGATGAAATAGTGGCTGATTTTCTTGGCCAAATTGCATGCTAGTTGGAGTAGGATTTGAATTGGAATGATAGAAATTGGTTGAGTATGAAATCTGGAAAATGTGACTTTGTGTAGGTTTCAGATTTTTGGGTATCAGTTTCCTTTTGGAGTAATGTATATAGACAGTGGAAATCTGATAGCCTTGTAAATTTCTGTTTTGGTGAAATGAAATGAGAAAACTTTTGGATTTTCTATTCTAGTGATTTTTATATTACGGTTTTGTAATTTTGATGCCATGTAGAGTATAGTTGGGTTTGCTCAGTAGTGCACCCTTATCGTGGGTTATGTGACGGAACGACCTGCGGGCGTCCCGGTGCGTACCCTACGGTAAGGGGGCGCTACAATTTCGGTGGAGAAAGGTGAGCAAAACAACAGAAATATTGCTACTGGAATTTGCTCCATCAACATGCTAGGTGTCACCATTAAAGCACAACACTCATCTTAAGGCATGTCTTACATTTGCCTAATCAAGATGTTGCCACTAATCCACTCAAGATGCTGCCATTTGTCCCCTACTAAATCAGTCCACATGTCATTTTAAGATTGGTCCACATGTCACATAATAATTGGTCCAATTGTCATTTAATTACTAGTCCATTTGTCACACATTTAACTATGCCAAATGTGAATCAATTTAGGACTTAATCATTTAAAATTTTCATATATCAATTTATTCTACCAGTTAACATTTGTCCTAGTCCAAATGTACATTTTATTTCATCAATCTCCCAATTAATAACAATTAATTCTAATTCACTAATTAAAATCCAATCATACCAAAATTCAATACATACCAAAACACAATCCACATCATTTTCACTTAACATTTTTCATACACCGGGACATTTCAATTGAGTGTCATTCATCTAATTCACAATTCATGTGTGTATGCTCATATTATGCCTTTGAATATACTTATAATAATCACGTCACAATTGTACCAATTTTGCTCTACATACTAACACTCATATATATACTTAATAATACTTGTGAGTTGACGAAGAGCGTGGATCATTAGAGCGAGAGCCGTTGGATGAATTGGACGGTTAGATGAAAAAGCGTGACCGTCATCCATTTCGTTGGTATATAATACTTAAAGATTGTCTGTTGAAATCGAAGGCCTATTTGTTGGAAGATTATGTTTTGTGATGTGATGCAACATATTTATTGAAAAATTCATGATGATGAATAATTTTCTTCTATGAAAATTTTCATTTTAATCCGTTTTTTAATAATCTCCTTTCTTTTATAACAAGCTTTCATCTTTCATGGTAAATGAATTGTTATATCAAGTAACATCTGTCAACAACAACATATAGAGTTTGACTTATAAGTTGGGTTCAAATTTTTTTCGGAAACTGCTGGATTGAAATTTTGAAATGCCAATATTATAATTATTTGTTTAAAGTATGTTGTATATTTTATTCAACCATTGTAGTACAGCATGCAGAAAAACATGGCCGTACATTTGCCTTTAGTAGATGGTAATATGCATGCAAGAATAGAAAGTAAGAAAAAAAAATAATGGCATGAGTCACAAGTATGACTATTTAGGTTAAAGATCTGATCAAGAGTATAAATAGAAACAATCCGACCCGTTTATAAACCGGACGGTGGGATAAAATTTCATGATCGTTCATCTTATTCGTCCTAAGTATATATATATACTTAATGAAAATGAGATCATGCCACTGGCAAAGCAATTTGGTCAGGTGTAGCTTGCGTGGGCTTATATTTTATTTCTTCGAGTATGCAAAATGTTATTGATGATTTTCACTTTCTTTTACTCTAGCACAGTTTCATGTTAGCATATCCTATTGTTAAGATCTGGCCGAATAGATAGGAGTCCCGAACTCTTGCAAGTATCAACTCACTTCGAAGTGATATGAAGGTTTTATGTAAAGTAGGCTGGGTTGCTCTCTGTTATGTCCAGTTCAATGCTAATCGGTCAACTCTGCTTATTTTTGCAATTTGCATGCATGATAATGGCACAGAGTGATTTCCTTCAGGAACCTATCTATACATACACTCTCATTTGATTAACATTATCAGTGACTCAAAGAGCAAAGGATTTTATAGCAAAAGCATTTAGTAGGAAGGGCGATGTCTTTTTGCCTTCAACAATGCCACCAAAACAAGGAAAATAGGATATTTCATCAGGAGAGGGACAAACTGCCAGAAACAAGATTATGGCTTAATATTCATAAACCACGAGTCTGAAAATTCAGCTTAGATAAATAAAAACATCGTACTTCAACCATCATAGACAGAAACTATGACCCCCTTCTGCGCTATTATTGCCTACTCGTTGATAGTAAGCTCAGGTAAAACATTTAGAAAGACAAACAAGCAGCACATTTGGAATGCAAGAACTAGGATCACAGGCAGGCAAACAAATGCAGGAATCTATAACTTGATACAAATCTACAGAGAGAAGCACAAATAAAATTTTAACCATCCGCCTAACAATCTATGGAAAATTTTCTTCATAAAGTTGCTAAATTCAATTATTATTCACACATAAGATCAAGTCAACAGCCTACACAATTGATTAGCGACAAGTTAAGGTATGTGTGAATTACTTACAAGACCACTCTGCCATCCAAATTCGTGCATGGGATGTACATAAAATGTGCACACTATTACATTTTAAGAATAAGTTGGATGATAAATAGAACGGTCAGCAATAGCTCCGATCTGAACCACTCACATTGAAACATTTGACCAGAGCAAGAATGTGAAGCAGCTCCGGCCTTTTACTGTACCAGTCAGCCTTCAGAAATTGCATGCACATTGGTTGAGTTCTCAGAGAAGAAGAAAAGCACTCGTGCCTGCAATCAATGCAATTAAGCAAAAGAATTCTGCCAATAATTCAATAAAGAGAACACATAAAATTTTTCTAATAAACATGGATTTTGGGCACAGAAAGAGGAAACAAAAGGCTCGTAACATATGCCAAGCTTAGCTTCATTTCTCTCCACTAAAAGATTTAGTATAGGAAGCAAAAGTGCGTGAGCTGCAGCAGTAATGATACATCATGGACAATAAATTAACAACCAAGAGTTTAAATATAATATGAAAAGAAAGAAAAGGGAAATTTGAAGAAAAACAAGTCAAGAACTGAGTGGATTGATAGGAAGGTGAAGGTGCTTTAATTAAGGATAACTTGATGGATGATGATCAAAATACTTTCTCAATGCAAAAAATTGATATGGGTGCACTAATGTCTGCAGATGATTAAATTCATGTACTTAAATCTATTTTAAAAAAGAATGTGGTGAAGAACATGTTCCAATTGAAATGAAATTTAGCACTTTTAAATTGCAGAATGCACTGCTCAAAATGACGCAATCAAATTAGGTCAAGATCAAAGTTTAGCTGAATAGCAACATATCTATCCACCTCTGTTGTTGAAGCAAATAAATTTCATCCTTAAATGCAGCCACAAAAGAACTGTAGTTCAGTCCCCTTCACAATTTCTGACACCATAATTTTTGCAGTTAAATCTATTTTAACAAATCAGAATAGACGAAAACATGTTCATCAATGAGATGTATGAATTGATGGACTTCATATAGAAGCCGCTTGTTTTGGGAGAACCTTTTTGAACATAAAGCCCATTGTCAAGTATCAAGTCAGCCTAGATTATTCTAACTATCCTCCCATTACAGAGTTCAGAATAAATCAACATCCAACAGAATTTGGTAACAATGTTACATAAGAAAAATGAAATGCTTAATTAAGAAAGATACCTCAACTTCATTTTGACCTCAACTTCATTTTGACTGCTTAATTAAGAAAGATACCTCAACTTCATTTTGACTGCTTAATTAAGAAAGATACCTCAACTTCATTTTGACCATCACTCTAACTCAGATGCCTCTTCTGAATCAGACAAGGGTAAAAGAGTGCAGATTCCAAGCATATGTCCGTTGAGGCACACATAATACTCAACGCAATCTTCATAGGCACCCAGCCACGAGCTGGCACTCTGTGGTATCATTTTGGCTTGTTCCATACTCCACAACTTTGCCTTACAATAAGGGCATACCTCTGTTGGATGAAACTGCGCCTCCTTTTTAATCAGCATACTCCTGACCTTAGAAACTGAGAATGACTTGAAAACTCCCCGGAAAAAACCCAAATCCTCCCCTTCTTCCCCTTGTTCAAGATGTTCACAAGGATCAGAAACATATAAAATATCTGTTCTGCACTGTGGTAAAAGGAAGCTCTTTCCTGAAGTCCTAGAAAACCGAGTCCTGTAAACAAAATGACCAGGGATATGAATATTATTGAACAGACAACCCTTGCTACATCCTGAACAGTAAATAAGCAACTTTCCAAGTGCTCTCCAATTCCCATCAACACTGTGGCTTCCACTAGATTGCAAATCAAGCATCATTTTAGGAGCCCTGGTGCGGCAAAACTCCTTCCATAGCACTCGCTTGGCAATATCATCAAACCACTTGCACACACATGATAAAGTAGCAATCAATTTAGGATTCCAGTTCAGCTGCTGAAACACCAGAAATATCACGTCTTCACTTAGATGGCCTTTTATGCATTGACAACTTGATGAATGTGTGCAACGATATTGCTTTGTTAAGATCATTTAGTCCACCTAGTGAGGAAAGAAAAAACAATAGTATTGTCAATATTTGTGGAGTCCATTATAAACCATAAAGACGCAAAGATGTAATAGGTGAGACTAATGCAACAGCACTCAGAACCTTACAAATGAAAATAAATTCGTTAGAGTGAACAATTCAGGCCTCAATCACAAGCCACAGTAAGAGCTATATAAAGGCATTCCAATAGGGTTCTTATTCTATGCAGTGGAGAAAAACTAGATTTTGCGTAAAAACTTCAACCAACAGGAGCATAAATGTGATATGAACAAGTAAAACATAAAAGTAAAATTTAAGAAATCAGGTAAAAGATAAAAGAATCAACATGCTCATGGGGTAAAATAGACATTACATGCATCCTTATCCCCAGTGATGGCATTATATGTGAGCAATAAACAAGTAAAAGTGACAAAAAAATATCAATTAACGCCTAGTGTCAATTACATCCATTGAAGGATAATCCTTTATGTTCAAATTTACTGAAATATAAAATCAATGGAAGTCCATCCAAATTGGTTAAGAAAGCAAAAGGCTGAATTTAAAGTCAAACACCAACATAAAGGCAAAAAACCCATGCTCCTCCTCCAAAGTAGTAGCTTAAAAAGAAGTTACTACTAAGGAATAGCTAACATGATTGTAAAAGTCCTTAAATGCTCTTGTGCTTTGTAATTCATCTAATCCCCTACCTTCGTAGCTACTATAAGCTTTCTCATGACTCTTCAACACAGTTTAACAAAACCACAGCAAACATAGATACAAATCATACTACAAATGTTGCTAACGACCTGCACCTTAACTCACTTTGAATCAATGAAATATTAACTTAGGCCTTTCCTGTCCAAAGAACTCAACATTGTTGTACACTTATTTAAATAATTTACTAATTCCAATCAATGAAATATTAACTTAGGACTTTCCTGTCCAAAGAACTCAACATAGTTGTACACTTATTTAAATAATTTACTAATTCCACCAGGGCCAGCCTTTTAGACAGTTCAAGCATATGTAACTAAAGTCGCAGTTCTAAAGCTACAGAAAGTGCATAACTTTAACGCAGGGAATAAGAAACTTTCCCCAAAATCAGAGAAGGCAAAAGCATATAACAATCATACCTAAGCATGGAATATAAAATTTTCTCAAATTTCGGTTTACTTCAAACATGCATACAGAACAATTCTCCATTCTCGAGTTGTTCACCGCCTTTCATTATTAATTTGATTATTTCTTTTTGTGAAAATAGATATCATACTGATTATAACAAAACATTGACAAAAGCCCATACCAATAGCACTACCCAAACTGAGAAGATGAGAACTTTTGGAGTTCTAGATTTAAGGAAAACACAGATATGGCTAGTTTGGTGAATGCATAAACTTTCCATGAAAGTCCCAGATCCAAGAGAGCTTTATATCAAGAGTTCAAAGCAATTAGATAAAAACCCAAATCAAAATTCGGGACAGCTACGAGAATCTAGCACAAACCGACTTGAGCTTTTAACTTGATTGCCCAAAGAAACAAAACTTCAGCCCACATCTACATCAACTAAGAAACACACAAGTAAAGAAGCTGAGATCAGCCAGGTCTTTATTTCTTACCTGAACGGAAAAGGCATCCCCTTTCATTGCTCAAAAACGAAAATTTCGACTTTGGGGAGGAGAGAAATGAGAAAAGGTTAGAGCTTAACAAACAGCTAGGTACAGAAAAAAGTAGTTAAGATACCAAAAAAAAAAAATGGAAGGTTGACTTACATGCAAAATAAAATGGTTAAGCTGATAAAATTGTCCCTAAAGGACAATAGACTTGCAGACAGAGAAATGAAGAGGCAGTGCAGAGAATGAGATGGGTGTGAGTCTCAGACGGAACAACAAGAAGAAGAGGCCTAACCGCCTAAGTTCAATCGAAGAACAATGTTAAAATACCCGTTTTTTCTTGAAGGCAAAGACAAGTAAGGTCATGCCATGTTAAGAGGCATTAAAAATCATGAGATGGCATTTCACGGAGGCCATGGAGGACCACTTGTTAGCTTATCTGTCAGCACTTAACTGGATGTGATTTTGGGTAAAACATGACAATAAAAGATTCTTAAAGTCCACGTGTTGCGTCTGGCGTAACATTTGCTGGGACTTGTGATTATTGGCCTATTACTGTCAACTTGATGGTTACGTTCTCAATATCTATCTTTCTTCTGTAATAATCCAAATTGCGTTTCCATAAACTTAAATACATGGACATACATCTTACCAATGGAGTTGAATTGGGGATGATGTCAAACTTTGAGCATCTCCTTCTCCTGTCATCAGCGTCAGAATTCAGAATAGTTAAGGAAGAACTGTTAAAGGTTGGAACTTTGGAAATGGTATAAATGTATTTTCGTATGGGAAGCAGCCTTCTTTTGGGGCTCCATTTCGCATTTTCTGAACCAAATTCTTAAACCCTTTTACATCAATAATTTCCTCGCATTCATACAATTGGACCATAAGCAATTACGTGGAGACACTGTACATCCGGCCATTTCAGGTCAGACGCACATTCTGTGGATAGAGATTAGGAAACAAACTGCAGTACACAACTAAATCTGAATGTTTGCTCCAAACAACCTGACCAATATTGCAAACCAATAACATGCTTAGCGACCACATCAAATTATAGAAAGAAAGAAGAAATCACACGGCAGGGCTTTCTTCCCCCTCGCTCTACATCATTTACTTCGTTTATTCACGGAAGGCAAAGTTTCAGATAAGGTTAGTATATATTGAAGAATGCCAAGATTTCTCACAACTTCTCCCATGTCTGCAGGTCAACAAAACCAAACTATCCCTTTGCTTCCACATCTTGATAAGCTCATTACTTGCATAACTCACTTTTAAGCTTATGTTTATTTGCCTATCCTTCCTTTTGCAATAGAAGCATTATCCCAACCCAAGTTTCTTTTTTCATTTATGGCATATTTTCAAAATCCCTGATTTGATTTCTTATAAGTTTCTTTACAGCTTGCATTGAATTAAAACTCACGAGCCAACATTTGGAGAGGGCTTGCCATCCTGGAGATAGATCACTGTTTCAAATGCACCCACCAAGGCCTTAACCTTGCTCTTCCTGGTCTCAACAAGTTTACTTGCCGTTTCTTCAATGACGTTATTGAACAGACCCTGCGCATCTTTCCTTCTGTGAACATCTTCTTGATGTCTCAGAGTGACTTTTTCTGCATCAGATTTTTTTTCATTTGTAATTCCTTCAGCCACTTTCCTCCTGAAGCTTATTCTGGCACCAGCTTTGAGAGTTTGGTCATCGCCCAACACTTTTCCTCGCCTGAACTTCAACTTCCTTGGACCATCATGTGCTGATTGGATTTCAACAACTTTGCCCCTCCTGAAATGTAACTTCACAGGTTGCTCATCCTTGTGCCCTGGGGGAATAGTCCCATCCTTCATTCTTCCCAACTTGTTTTCGCCTTTATATGTCACACCTTCTCGCACATGCTCAATTTCATCATTGTCAGTGATAGAGTCATATTCTGCCTCAGAAACGGTATAATCAGATTCCTCTTCATCATCTTCATCATGGTTGAATGAGATAGGAGACTTTGGAAAGGGATGAGAGTCGGGTGATGCAAGTGGGGATCTGGATAATTCAACAGAAATGTTCTCGTTGCAATCACATCCCAAATATTTATTATCAGTCTCTATCTTAATGACATGCAATGTCTTCTCCTGGACCTCATCATTTTTTGGGTGGCCAGCCTTGAAACTCTTAGGCTTGGGCTGCTCGGCTTCAAGCTTATCCAACTTGTTCCGATTCTTAAGTGAAGATGCAACTTTCAAGCTACTATGCTTCCTTGCATTTAGGTTTGCAACTCTATGAGAAGCCCTCGGAGATGCCAGTCCAATTGCAATCCCACCTGAAGAACTTTTAGGGGATGATGAAGCTCTTCCGTATGCTTGTATCTTCTTCACAGACGTCTTGGAGGAACCTGTCGTCTGTGTTTTGATGACATCACTGTTGGAGGAACCTGTCGTCTGTGTTTTGATGACATCACTGTTGTTTTTGGCATTTGATACTCTCAAAGCACCAGGAGACGACAGTTTTAACTTCAAAGAAGAAGCACGGTTAAGATTGAAATTCATATCTTCTGTAAAATCTTTTCTCGATGAGACCCCTAGTTTTCCAGAAGATGGGGACGAAATTGAACAAGTATGCTTCGAAGAGTAGTTCAACTCTTTAGCTTTTGATGAAGATTGATGCAATAAGACCTCTAATTTTTTAGAAGATGATGACAAAACCTGTTTGCTGGTTATTTTTGATGAATGACTTCTCAGGTCAGATAAAGTATTGAGCCTAATCACTGGTCTCTTCTTGTTTTCCTGCTCTAGCTTCTTATTCTTCTTCTTATCATAAGTTTCGTTTGATATTGAACTTTGGCCATCAATTGAAAAATCTGCTGAAAGTCCATTCTTTTTCTCTTTGATGACTACTTCTCTCAACAATGGAGTTTTGGGATCAACTAATTTTGCTAACAAAGCCTCATCAGAAGTCCTTTCGTCCAGAACTTCATTGCAAGATGAAATCTTATTGCCAATTGATTTTGTTGGCAATTCCCTCTTGATAACCTCAGGAGTATTAGTTGCAAGGGTACTTGACTTAGCACTGTGTTTGACTTTAACTGCTGATGTTTTGTCCCTCTGCGGCTGAACCTCCAGTGAACCTTGGCCATATGACGGTTTCTTCAAGATTTTTCTTATTGGACGTCTTGCCTTTTCTTCAAATTCATGTTTCCTCCCATATTTACAAAGGTCATGGCATGAACCCGTAGAAGCTCGGAGATAGTGAGGCAGAAAAGATTCTCCACGCTTTGAAGAACTCAAATTTCCCAGAGAGCTTCTTCTGGGATTAACTAAATTTGAATCATTGGAATTTGGGCTCACAGGTAGGCTAATGCTCTTCTCAGCCATCAGCTGAGACAAACTGAAAAGAGGAAACATATGGATTAGAGATCCAGGGAACAAAGTACGGTACGGCTTTTAAGTTTTAACGATGATGAATATGTTTCGCATATGGTGCTCCACATAGAAAGATAGCTCACAAATAGATGTTTGGATATTAACGTAAATTGAGAACGACGTCCAGCAAAAGACATTTACGATGCTCTGTGACAGGAAACAATAATGTACAATTGCCTTGAGATGAAAACAACGGATACCATGAATGATCAGCCATGTAAAGTACCCATTAACTTTGTGATCCTACACCAAAGAACTTAAAAAAGGAACAAAATTCAAGAGAATGCAGCTCATTTCTGAACTGCTTTAGAATCTAGCCTTTCAATCATATTTGAAGCACTGTCATGGAGGATAAAAACATACAGAAAATAAAAAAGCAAAAGAGACAACACAATAAATTACTATAGCACTGTTGATTGAACCACGGAATTAGGACAAATTTGAAGGCTTTGAATAAATGTAACTGAATGAGCCTATATCTAATTTAAAATCATTTCAAGTCCAGATGAACTGTTGAGAAGAAAGTCCAGAAAAGAAGGTCCGATGAAGAACAACATATATGATTAGCACCTACCGTAAACTTATCAATTCCTTTCAGATGCATTAACAAAATACGCTGATACTAATCATTCTAAGCTAAACAGACGTCGATGACGAAATATATGAAACGTTTAATTTAGAAAAAGGATTATACAATCTTGAAAACCACAAACAAATGAAAAAGAAAGCACAATGCAACCATCCACTGAAACCCAAGAACAACGTATGTCGGGGAAAAAAAAAACACGAATACCAAGAGAATGAAAGTGAAAACAGAGCCAGAAAAACCCATCACTAAAATCCCATTTAGAAGGGAATCATGTTGAGAAAAGGATAAATCCACATCGAATCCGCCGAAAAGATTTAAGCTTTAACAAAGAGAGGCAAAAGACATACCTCTAAAAACAAATACTGTGCTTAACCAGGACGCGAAGAAACTGGCAACGTATATCTCTACAAAGGTGACATAACAATATGATCCCACTTTATCTGTTTCGTGTGTACTTTTGTTGGTTTCTCAATGTTTGTGCGCTGGTGCAAGCAATCTGGTTTTCCGTTTCTGGCGCTTGGAGAGCTTTCCTCTCCTATATACGCGTTTGTGTTGGTTTTCTGTACACGTTAAATAGAGAGAGAGAGAGAGGGAGAGAATTAAATTCTTTATAATAAAAATATTTTTAAAAAACCATAAAATCTAGATATTGTAATCTCAATAGACCCTAGATAATGTTCGATCTTTATCACAATCAAGGTCAACATAGATTAATGTGTTCACGTTGTGATGATCTTTTCATGTTTTCGATTTACAATTCAATCCAAGCAACTAATGTACAGTATTTGTGGTAATGCTTATCACCTAAGTATAGTTATAGTTGGCCAATCATGGTTTTTTTTATATTTCTAATCTGCGCGAGAAAGGGGATTGCTAGAGACTAATAAACTTTGTAGAAGTTCATTATGAAGATGAAGGGAAAAGTCAAATGTAAGGCACATAAATGCATCATTGGGTGGTTTGTTGAGTTTGTGGGGTAGCAACAAAATGAGAGCTTTGTGAGCCAGAAGGATATGGCAAGCATTGGTAGGTACCCAATGTCAATGGTGTTTGTTGCAAGTCCCTCAAAAGAGAAAATAGCTAATTCAAGTGGCTCTTCGTAAGGGAGAGGAAGGCTGCAACTGCATGGAATGCCACAACTTAAAAGGATGGACTATTAACTTTTCCAACCCAAAAAAAGGCGGAGCCTCTTTTTGTAATTGTTTATTGCATCATTTCTAACTTCTATGGCTGGCACTAGTGCACATTGTATGTTTTGTTTCGTCAAAAGAAAGTAAGATGAAACAGACAAATTGAGTAATAGTAGAAAGTCACACTGGATTCTCTCTCACTCACATGCTCCAGGTTCGGCATGCTCTTTGGGGTGAGCAAAGTCAGTCTCTAAAAGAAAAGGAATGGTGGATTGGACCACATAAAACCAATATCATTTTCTTTTTTGTTGTTGTAAACTTTTGCTCGTATGCATGCATATGGACATGAAGTTTCATTTCAGGTGGCAGCTTAGCTTAGTTTTAGTTGAGGAGGGCCAAAGTTCCATGGATCTCATTAAGTCCTATTCTTCTCATGTATGATATGAAGAAGGCATAACATGAAAGCCAAAGGAAGCATGAACCTACATTATGTTATTTTCTTGCACCAGAGAGACACCATTTCAGAGCTACCTTTATTGTTTCTTTAGCTGGTACAAAAGTTGTAGAGAGAACTAGTTTTGTGAAGAATCTTCTCCTACCAGCAGAGCACTGGAAAAAGAGATCATCTCTCTACTTTTATCTTAAAGCATCTAAATCACAGACAACTTGAAACCTTCAAGTTGATTAAAGACATGATGTTTCCCTTACTAAATATATGTGCACAGCAGCAATCATCAAACTTCTGGATATACACGTGTAAATTTCAATAGATGAAACTTTGCAGCTAACTTTATCGTAATGCTATTCTTTTCCGGCCAGAGACAGTCTTCTTCACGACACCTATCGAGACCAGAAACTCATCCAGAGATGATAATGTCCTCATGTCATCTGGGGGAAAGTAACTGGCTGCTTTTCCCAAAAGTGATGTAAATAGGAGAGAAAGTGAAGGCCGAGCTCGCTCGCCCAGTAGATCATCAAGAAATGCAAATGCAGCCAAGAAATCAGACCTGCTTGCATTTATTGGACCAGCAAAATGAGCAGGGATTATTCTCTTGAATTTCCAGTCTCGGGCAATTCTATCAATCCAATCCCTGACCTGGTTTTAACAAGTATGCATTAAGAAAACATTAAAACAATGGTACCAGCGCTGAATATTCAGTATTCTCAACTTCACTTAATCAGGAAGGTTCACATTTACAATACAACTCACTAAATGCCCCATTTGGTTCAATCAATTACCACCAGCAGCTTTATGTATGAAGATAGATTGAAGTGTGAATGCCTTCAGGCCTACGTAACCATTGAATAGAAGTAGAAAAGATTTTTAGGGAATGATCTAGAATATATACCTTCTCAGGAACTTTGCTGAACACCAGAGTCTTCACAATAGGTGAAACAATCAACTTTTGTGACATCTGAGCAAAGCTAGCATTAGGTTCCAACAAATTAGATGGACCGAGAAACAAGATCTGGAGGACCATTCTTTCCCACCCTGCACCAATGGAACTTATATAGATGTATGAAAATCTTGGATTATTTTTTCTACTAGCCCTAGCTAGTGTAGAGGACTAACCTTTTTGACGGTTCATCTGGTTGTCAACAACAGGTTCCTCGAGAACTTCTTTGCCTCTACTAAGAATCTTTACAGCCAACCCATTCTTTGCTGATGCCAACAATGAGTCTTTGCTAATACATTCTGGTGGCTTTCGTGGGACATAGATTACAGCATCCGTCACCAGTAGTGTTCTTGAACGCTTGTGATAGAAAGCTACCTCAACATACGGTCCAATTCCTGAGATAAACAACAAATCTAGTTCTATCATGATTTTTCCAAGTGAAGATTTATTCAATGTTGTCAATAATATTACCAACTTCCGGTGAGCTTAGAACTTTCTGTTCAATTTCATCGGCCCATGGAGTAGACAAATCCTCATCTTTCAATGTTTTAGAACGAAAGATTCCAAAAAACTCAAGTGGCAAATTCAACGGCCAACTCCACTGCCTTGGGGCTACCCATATTTGGGCCTTTGGAAATTTTCTAGAAAAGGGACCAACAAATATTTTATGCTCGTAAGCGAACGTAGGCAGGACAATGTATTCCACTGGTGCTCCCAACTCTTTCACAAGCTGCAAGACATAATGCTTGTCAAACAGGCACCAGATTTTGCAGGACAGGCTTAAGTTTACAGGAGCACATGAAGAATAAAATACTGCAAGAAGCAAAATTTTATGTTAAAAGAAACTGAGATAAAGATAGAAGTTTACCGATCAGCTGGTTTTTCTAGAGAATTATCCAAAGTCAAAACATACAACTTTTGGTTTCAGTTACATGAAAATGTTAATTTTTTGTGAGGCTAAATAACAATGGTATCTGTTCCAAAGAGTAGGCAATTTCTAAATCAAGGAAAATCAATCATAAGACAATAACAACAATACTGTTGTATCTTAGCTTTGTCTTCATCTCCATTAGATTCCATATGCATATATGCCAGGCCATTAGCCAATCAGCCTCTTTGTATCCCCTAAATACACGTAGTACGTAGCAATGAAGATTCATGACAGATATGCATCCACAGCCTTGTGGTTGTGCCAAAAAAAATTTTATTTGTCATTTTCTCTCCCCAAGGAAGTGTATCCTTCTATATCCTACGAATATGTTTCTGATCTATAATGGGTTCTTTAAACTTACGATGTATAGTAGCCTCTGAACTCCTTTACAAAACAACGCAGAAAAATATTAACTTAATTTAGCAGATTCTGTTATAGGAAGGAACACTTTAGACGAAGCAAAGTTAGAACTCAGATAAATGATTGATAATTTGTTTTATTTAGTAAAATAAATAAGGCAGAACCTCAATACACTCCTTGGTTGGAGCAATGGGGGCATGTACCCACAACCCTCCAGATTTTAACTTGATAACAGTCATGCGAATATTTGTTGAGACACTGCTAAAGCCCAACGCCTGTTCTTGTTCAAATAGCCATATACAACCCTTCACAGCCTGCAAAGTTTTACAGCAATATGAGCAAATAATCTACTCAACAAAACCGCTACACAGAAGTACAAGAATGGAGCCAGTAAACAAGTTGGAAGTGTTTCCCCATATTTTCCCATATAATAGAAGATACAACTCTTTCCTTCCTTGCCTATTGCATTAGTATTTAACTACAAATTAGTCAAGCAGAAACTAGAAACGTATCTCCAGATGCAAATCCTATCTCTTGTGGCATACTAAACGTACATTTATACAAAAGTTACTATAGGGGCACACATTTTTACAGTCCACTAGAAAGTTTCATCGACGTAGAATTTAATGATCTAAATCTTTAATGTCTAATTGTTTCTCTCCATGGAAGAGATAACAAGGGCATCTTGCTACTCCAATTAATATAAGCAGCAGTATTCACGTCAAGGTATGAGAAACAAACCAAAAATGATAGTGAATGATAAAGTCCTCAGGCTCTGTAAAGATACCTTTTTATCTTCCCTTTTGCATATGTAAACGTTTCAAATAGAGCAGTGCCTAAGATTCCCTGTAATATGATGGATATATGCCGTCTATCATTGTAGAACTTGCAACAACATTAGGCTATCGGTATTCAAATAAGCTTTTGAACAAAAAGAAAAACAGCCTTTCACTATGATAGATCATATTAACCACATGGACATATTTGCTCGTTTTGTAAAGCCTACTTCTAGTTCTAGAAGGGCCTCTCAGACATGGTTTTCCCCTCCCATTTCGCTGCTGCTTCACTTACTTATCTCTTTTAAGAACCTTTACAGCAGCAAGACATCAGCGATACAATCATAAAACCTCAAGTTCGGTCCGGAGAGAGCTTGAAGTAGAGCTATTTAAAGCTTCATATTGATCAACAAGCACAAAGTTTTTTTTTTTGTCTTTCCTTATAAAAGAAGATAATATTAACAGCAGCTAAAGGGAGGTCAAAATAGTAGTAATTGTCTATCTGCCTATTAACGACTAGGACATACAAAATTGGACATGTACGCATAAGCCCATTAAGAAGCATCAGACACCCTAATTTGCTTATCAGGAACACGAGAACATTATTGACATGACAACCTGCGAAAGGTGACATGCTTAGCTACTATAATGAATATGTGGAATAGATCACGGGTATTGGTACATATAACTACACACACTGGGATAATCCGTCCTTAACACAAGAACAAGATGCCACAATCATTGCTTGGTCTTGTAAATATTTCAGCGTGATATCCCTAAAATCCAGAGTTATTGAGCATGATAACTTTGCGTGCCAAATTGAAGTTAAAGACACTAACCTCAGTTCTTATAGTTCGCCTGTTAAGGAAGGGGCCAAGAGGAAACGGAAACCCTGTAAAGTTAAGGTAAAACCTGCCACCACCGCTGTTTCTAGTGTCAGTTGAGGAAGCTGTGCTGTTTGTTGCAGCAACCACCAAGCTGATGTCGCCATTCCTTTTGTTTCTGGGTTTTAGTTGTGAAGAAAGACTATTCAAGGATACACCATAAAAGCTATAACTTGGGTCTTTAGAAGGGATTGGGTTCTGCAAGATTCTTGATTTTGGGGAAGCAATAGTGATGGCTGCCGCCATTTTTTTTCTTTTACTTTCCTCCTAGTTTACGGAAGTTTTAGATTTCCTTTCTCACATGACCAAAGAGGGTGAGGTTGATGGGTTGGGCATGAGGTCGGAGAGCTGCCAATCTCCAGGCTATGCTAATGACACGTGGAGGCTTGTCCGTGTTGGATTTTCCTACATGGATTTGTCCAGGAAATTATTGTGGATGTGGGAAACGCAAAAGAAATATGGCAACAAGAATGCGACGGAACTTTCTTAAACCATAAAGTACGTCCGAGTTCATCTGGCCATATACATCAGCCCAACTAGCCCACAAAATTTTTGGTTCACTGTTGTCATGTCATGCAAACAATATGGGCACAGTTGCTTCCATCATTTATGCTTCTTACTCGCAAGAAACTAAAGATCAGGTCCTCTAAAAGCCTCAAAGATCAGGTCCTCTAAAAGCCTCTTTCTTCGTTGCCATACAAAATAATAACCGACTTATCAAAGACGTTTTTGACTACCTACTGCTACAGTATCTGCTATTGTAACTGCTACAGTACTTTGTGCCTTTTCCCGCTACTGATCCCGTCTCACCCGGCAATGGATTCCATTATCTACACCGCCAAAAAAGTCCGATTGCAAGAGAAGGAAGAAGACCCTCCTTCTATAGAACAGTCAGCAACTCAGCCTCCTCCAAGCTATAGTGCCGCAGTTTCAGATCATTCCACCCCAGCCAACCAAGCAATTGACCTCAATTGGCCCGACGAGCCCCCAATAGAACTGGAAGAGGGTGACATTAACCTTATTCAGGGACCTCATGACTTGGGCATTGATCTGTCATCTACCATCCGAAGCAAATTAGACACTGTCTGGGCTCAAACGATTGTGATCAAGCTGCTAGGACGCAAGATGGGCTTCAATTTGCTCCGGGATCGCCTCCTCACCTTGTGGCTTCCGACTGGTCCCCTGAAAATTGTAGACTTAGAGAATGAATTTTATTTGATCAACTTCAAGGAGGAGAGGGACTATATTCATACCTTGACGCAGGGTCCTTGGATTGTCGCCGGCCATGTTCTTTCGGTCCAACCATGGACCCCGGACTTTCGCCCCTCCTCAAGCCGCATCGCCCACGTCGTAGCTTGGGTCTGCTTCCCCGGACTCCTTATTGCCAGATACTATCCTTCCATTCTAACTGCTCTAGGAAAACAGTGAAGATTGACAATACAACGCAACAGACTTACCATGGACACTTCGCGCGCGTAGCAGTCACCCTAGACCTCAGCGTTCCTCTTCGATCGGTTGTAGAACTAGACGGGGAACTCATTCAGATCGCGTATAAGGGCCTCCCCCAAATTTGTTTCCACTGCAGCCGGGTCAGGCATGGCACCGCCACTTGCCCATCGCGACTCGAGACTACCCCAATTCCTGTGACGTCCTCCGACGCGTCACCCACGCTAGACCCAATCGCTTCAGGTGGCGATCCCTCCACCGGTCCTCCACAATCCGCTGCTTTTGGCCCCTGGATGCAAGTGACACGTAGGACTCGCCGGCCTCCTCCTCCTCACACCACCGGGTCTCTTAGGGATAGCCCACCCCAAGGGATGCCTGTTGGCTCCCACGGCTCGAGATTCACAACCCTCACCCCAAATGCGTCGTACGACACCCCAATGGGCATCCCCCCAACGGTCGAATCTCCTCGCTCCCTCGTTGGCCACTTCTCGTCCGATAAAGACCAGCGCCCCAGTAAATCCCTAAGTACATCGTCCAAAAGGGACGAAAGCCATAAGCGGGGATCGCGTTTGGGAGCTTCTGGAACCAAATCCATGCACAAGGGGGCGACGTCGTTTCCTAGCAAGTTGGGCCCATCCTTGGGCTTGACTGTTAGAGTAGTGCCCTAAAGGCAATCGCCTTTAGCGCGTTTTGTACAAAGTTGTGTACAGACTTTATAAATAAATAAAGAAAGGCATATTTCATTAATTTGGTGTTCATTATTTATGAATTGATATTGATCTATAAACAAATTAATGAAGTCCATGATATATGACATAGCATGAAGGAAATTGTGATGTGATCATACTACTGAGATTCCTATCATGTGCAATTATGTCAGTATCTAAATTATCCCTAGTCATAGGATTAC
>JAOTIZ010000008.1:12559480-12577453 GCA_027123425.1 Erythroxylum panamense | reverse complement strand
GTGAAAAAGAGAAGTGTTTTCTGAGTTTTAAATTGCAGTGAGTGTTCTAGTATGCCACCCTCGCGGGTCACGAGTTCAGATATCACCCTCGATATCGGGTTCGGGTCACGCGGGAGTGGGATGCTACATTTCTCATGCGACAACATCTTACTGTTTCCTTGCATTTGATCTTTAAATAGGGCATTTTATAGGCATGTTTGAAGTGTGGTTTATCCAACATAATGGTTTTGAAGAATTTATGTTGTTCAAATAATTTGTAGAAAGTAGCCAAAGCTAACTATTATATTTCTCCCAATGAGATTTTTGTCATGTCATGATGTAGAGAATTTATCATCCTCTGCAACTCTGGTTGGAGTTCATTAGGAAGGAAGGCAATAAATGTATGTTAAAGACTAACATCATTAAACCTATTTAACATGTATTATTTTGCAAACATTTTTAAAAAATGCTTCTGAAGGTCTCTCTTATCTAGTGAACAATACTTTATTTTGAAGTATTCTTGATGACTTTGCCAATCGATTAACTGAAAGTCTCCAATAAATTCCGTATGGATTATTCTTAACAGGATTCTTACCTCAAAAAACTTGACGACTTTAAGCTTTCTGTATTCTCTTAGACTTTGAAACCATTCTCGCAAGTTTCCACTTATTCTGGAAACAAATTTTATTGGGATTTCTTTAAAAGTTGCTTCCAGCCTTGTGATTTGTAAGTTGATTCATGCTTTAGATTTGTATAACATGTCTCTCCATTTAGTAGGTAGAATATCGTCAAATATAAACTATAGTCCTAAAGTTGGCAGGGTTTTGGTCTTTAAATTTTGTTGTATTAGTTTTGTTCTTAAAGAATCCACATATTTTACTTAAGGATCTTCCTTTATGTGTAATGAAGGGGAATCTAGATTGGCCATCAAGATTTATGATAGCTGTGAGAGATCAACCATCTGGTCTATATTAGAGCTAGTCTTAGAATGTTGTGAATTTGAGTTAGAGATATTAATGGAAATTAACTAAGGATGGGTTAGTTAGATGGTAGCCATAAATCTGGGTTCTTCTTTTGATTCCTTTTCTTTTGGAGGGGTGAGGTTTTGTTTAGTTTTGGTGTAAGATAGACCTGTATGATCTTTTGGTTTCTATTATGCTTCAAGGTTTTAAGGTTTTTTTTAAGGATTGTCAAAATAATGGGTATAACATTTTGAAGACTTTTCCATAGTCTGAGGTTTCTGGATATAATGGACTGGGATAAGAGGTTGATCTATAGGAAAAAAAACTGAAGGAGGGATTATATACAATCCTTGATTAGTCTCTAGTTCTATCTGACTTTATCTTTCCCAATTCTTCACAAATTCTGGACAACTCCTTTTTTGTAAAAACTATGGGCTATAATAATTCTCTTCCAAATAAATATTTAACACTTAAGTTGTTGTAACTATTGAAGCACTTTTTAGCGTACTGTAACTGATGAAGCACTTTTTAATGTAACTGTTGAATCTGGAATGATATCGAGATTAAATTAGTAAGTCTGGTGTTTGTGCATTTCACCCTTCTAGTCTTAAATCAACTTTGTAAATCTGTTTTGAGCAACTATGTTCTTAGTTTGCCAATTTAGGACTTCCTCAGCAGGGGTCACTAGTGAGTAGGTGCCTTGAGGAGATACCTGTATAGGGATAACGAATGGGTGACTTGTTACCTTATTCATCTCATTGGTCTTCCTCTCTAGAGGAGGGAAATCCTTATTACACTACTTTGTGGTTGCATCATTAAACAAGGATTTGATTGTAGAATTTTTTTGGAATAATATGGATGACTAGAGCAAGTCGAAATGACATTAGGAAATGGTTATATCTTGCTTCTTCTTGAAGTCGTTGGTCTTGTCCTAGGATTTTTTATGCCAATCCAGGGCTTACAGTCATTATCATCATTCCTAAACTATCTTTGTACTTGAGGATGTTGCTGTGGTATGCATTTCTTCCTCTGATGATCCTTTGCTTCATAATCTATATCTTAAACATCTTCTTCCCAACATCTACAATCTGGATGACACATAGATGGATCCATGTCTTAAAGAAAATGACCATTCATATGACTGATATAAGAATATGTCCCATCTGCTCCAATCGAGTGAATCAAAGGGTTGCTTATGGTTTCTTTATGAGAGAATGATGGAGAGATCATTAGAGTAGGTTGAGGACTTTCCTACCCTGACCTTTTATAGATGGATTTAATATAGCCATCTTCAAATTATCTAAGGAGTGGTGGAGTAGTCGTATGGAAATGGTGACAAAGAGGGGAATGGAATTCCCTTTTATAATTAGTTATCCACTCTAGAGACATGAGTTCTTCAAATTCTTCTTTGGGAAGCTTCCTTGGGATCTGAACAATAGTAATTTGTCCTTAAGTTCTGTTTGCCACCATCTATAAAGCATAAGTGGTAGAATTAGGGAAGTACAAATCCAGAGCATGGTTTACAAATGATAATAATCTGATGATGTAAAGTAACCGTGATAGTTAAGGGATCTTGTTCAACACCTACAATCTAGATTTTGACCTTCAATTGTGTAGAGATATTTGGGTCATCTAATTTGATGTTGAAGTTAGGTGCTATTATTGATATGGCACTTCCATTGTTGAGAGTGCTATTATTGATATGACAATTCCATTGTCGAGAGTGCTATTATTGATATGACACTTCCATTGTTGAGAGTGGTGAGCAGAGTACCAATGAGAGCATTAGTATACTTTGTATATGTTGTATCCAATAGAGATATTCGTGTAGTAATTGGAATGCCTTTTCTACCTAAAAGGTTAAAATCAGTCTAACCCCTCCTACATGAAGATGAGTGTACCCTTCTTCTTATCAAAAGGGTATTAAATTAGGGGGAAAATATACATATAATATTTCAAATTTTTGATCTTTTGTCACGAAGGTTACACATAAGATATTAGACCCACAAATAATTAATAAATAATATTACCTATATTTTTTTAACATGAACGTCTTAAGTAGGAGTCTTTTTTAAGAATTTGTGAAACATTATGATTCTCTCTGAACATGTTAAAACATAAGGTTTAAATTGAATTTTGATAAGAACCTTAAGGTTTGATTTGACCCCTTTACCTTTTATAATATGTTAAGTAACCTTTTACTATTGAATTTGTACTTATTTTATAATTAGGTTAATCTCATATAATTTGAATTCTAACCTCCAAGTTCACTTGCTTGCAATTTTAATACCTCGTTTTATTTTGATTTACGTTTTATACATCTTTAGACAATATTTTGAATTGTATATTGATATTGGTTGGTATTGACTAATACCAGTCATATTGACTAAATATTGATATCAACTTTTCTTGTACCATATTAGATTTAGATACCATATTGTTTAAAAAAAAATGACTGACGTTCTACTACAGGATTTACTATATTTTTAGGCCATATTTTGATCTTATGGGGTTCCAAGAAGCAACATATTGTTTCTAAGTCTTCCACAGAAGCTGAATATAAGTTCAAGAATTGCAATGACTTAGTTCATTGATGCGTGAACTTGGTCTCTCTGTCTCTAGACCAACACTTTGGTGTGATAATCTCAACGTGACTTACTTGATAACTACTCCCTTTTTTCATTCACTCTCTAAACACCTAGAGATTGACTTATCAGCACCAACAAATCTTTCTGTTTGGTATATCTCGACTCACAATCAGCTAGCAAATTGTCTTACTAAGCCTATGTCGAAATCCAAATTTTAAACATTATGTACCAAGTTGATTATTCTTCCAAGATTAATTCAACTAGAAAGAGGGTGATAAGGATAAATTTTAGTTGTTACGATACACTAGTTTATAGGATAAGCTAGAGTTGTTATCAAGATAAGCTTCAGTTGTTACCACATGTAATTATATATGCTTATACTTTTTCATAAATAAAGTGTAGTCTTTTCTCTATTCATTTAACGTTAATAGTCTCTACCATCTTCATAAAATGTAATGAAAATTTATTTGAACGATAAAAGTTGCGAGTTTTTCATCTCATCTACAGTTAATGATACTATTTCGTACTGTATTGTGTGAGTTTGTCATCTCGTTTATCTCTCTTTTTCTAGTTTTAGAGTTAAACAATGCTTATGTTATGACTTTGTCATGTTTCTATTTAAAATATTTCATCTCTTCTTTTGTATATGGTTGGATCTGTTATCTTGGACAATACTCTTGTTTGGTTGTAGGTGGTGTATATATGTTGATATAGTGTTTTACTATATGAGAATGCAGTTTTAATATGTTCACTTAATATTATAATTTAAAATGATATAATTTATTGTGCAAATTTTGTAATTATATAAATTTGCATATATTTTATTTCTAAAAGAATTAATTAATTTAAAATATAATATAATATATTAAAATAAAAATATAATTACAAATAGAAATTGGATGATAAAATTGAACATGTTTTTATTACAAATCTTAACTAAACATGTTTTTATTTTTAATTTATCTCAACTTAATAAGAACTAAAAACTAAAACTAAAACTAAAAATAAAAATAAAAAATAAAACTAAAAACTAAAAACTATAGCAAAAAAGTAGAATTGAAATAAAACGCCAATTAGTCTTTAACGAAAACTAAAAATTAAACAATTAAACATTAAAAATAAAAATTGAAAACTATAACAAAAAAGTAGAATTGAAATAAAACGCCAATTAGTCTTTAACGAATTACTTGTAAGTGTAGGTTTTGGATGGAAGACTTGGAAGGAGACACTACACCATTGGAAAGAATCCCCCTTGTCGACTTGGAACGACGTAGTTTGAGCTTTCCCTACGGCTCCATAGGAGCTCCGGTCTGTTGCTCTTGCCGTGGGACAATGTATTAGCTAGTCCTCTCCATAACCATTATCAATGACGCTCCCCTCTTCTAAACCCTTCTAGCTTTCCCCATCTTTCCGTTTCTTTACCGGGAAGACAAAGTTCCCTCCAGACATACGCAAAAGCTCAAATCTTTCCTTCTGTATTTAAAAGTTACTGATTTTTTTCAACTATTTCCTTCCATGGCTACCTCAAAGCCCCAGCGATCTCTCCAGGAAATCGAGGATATAATTCTTAGAAAAATCTTACTAATCTCTCTCACTGGTCCTGTGGATTCTGATCCTCGACTTGTTTACTTGGAAATGACTGCCGCGGAGATCCTCAGCGAAGGTAAGGACTTGAAGCTGAACCGCGAGTTCGTGGAGCGAGTTCTCATCGACCGGCTCTCCGGTGAATTCCCCGAGGTCGAGCCTCCGTTCCAGTATCTTCTCGGATGCTACCGACGAGCGTTGGAGGAATTGAAGAAAGTCGCTAACATGAAGGACAAAACCATCAGGTCGGAGATTGAATTGTCAATCAAGCAAGCGAAGAAATTGTTCATTTCTTATTTGAGAATCCACTTGGGAAATCCCGACATGTTCCCATCGAATTCTGATGCTGGGAAGTCCAATGTATCGCCACTTCTGCCTTTGCTTTTCGCCGCCGTGGAGGACGGGTTCGGCTCCACCGGGACTCAGCCGCCGCCGCCCGGGTTTTTGGATGAGCTGCTAAAGGAAGGGGATTTCGATAGTGTGGACCCTATTTTGAAGGGGCTTTATGAAGATTTGAGAGGGAATGTTATAAAGGTTTCAGCTTTGGGGAACTTTCAGCAGCCACTTAGGGCATTAGCGTATTTGGTGGGTTTTCCGGCTGGAGCTAAGTCTCTTGTGAACCATCCGTGGTGGATTCCCAAAGGAGTTTACTTGAATGGAAGAGTTATTGAGATGACCAGCATTCTTGGTCCTTTTTTTCATGTCAGTGCATTGCCTGATCATACGACTTTCAGAAGCGAGCCTGATGTTGGGTGGGTGGAATGGAATCTTTTGATTTTTTGTGGCTGTGATTATGTTCATGGTTTTTCTATGTTCTCAAGTGTAATGACTAGGATGATATTAATGCCTACCTGCACTTTTGTCTCCAGGCTGCAGTGTTTTTCTGATGCATCAACTCGGAGGGCAGCTGATTTGTTATCCTCTTTCACGACGATCAAAACTCTTATGAATAACTTATATGATGAGCTGGTGAAAATTCTTCTCACCTTTCTTAAAAGTAGTGATACCCGTGAGCATGTTCTTCAGTATCTTGCTGAGGTTATCAATAGAAACTCATCAAGAGCCCAGATACAGGTGATTTTTGGTGCCACAGTCCAAAGTTGTATCGTTTAACAAGTTGCATAAGTCTCATTGAATTATATATGAGTCGCCATCTATGTCTACTGTGTTTCTTTTATAACGTCATTCCAAAGTGTATTTGGCTTTGCACATTCTGATGCACCAAGAGAAAAACGTAGTTCAAACTTTTTTGCTTATATTGTGTCTAACATTTGGTACAGGTGGATCCTATATCTAGTGCAAGTTCAGGCATGTTTGTCAATCTAAGTGCTGTCATGCTTCGGCTCTGTGAACCATTTTTGGATCCACATATGACAAAGAGGGATAAAATTGATCCAAGATATGTATTTTATGGTAACCGTCTGGATCTAAGGTGATGACACTATAAAGACAGGATATATCTTCTAGTCGCTAATCCCACTTTTCTTGATAGCCTTTGTTTTTTTCTTTTTCCTGACTTCAGAGGGTTGACGGCGGTACATGCATCCTCAGAGGAAGTTGCTGCTTGGATCAATAGGGATAATCCTGCGGCAAGTGATGCCTCGACACAATCTGATCACAGTAATCGCTTGCTACAATCTCATGAAGCCACTAGTTCTAGTAGCGGTGCTGGTGGACTGCAGAGTGCATTACCTGCACCAAAAAGTGGTGAAAGGTTTACATTTATCTGTGAATGCTTCTTTATGACAGCAAGGGTTCTCAACTTGGGTCTGTTGAAAGCATTTTCTGATTTTAAGCATCTAGTTCAGGTAATACATGCATATCTATTTATGTTTAACATTTGTGTAGTTGGTTTGTTTGTTTTTTTCAATGTAGCCTAGCACGAATTAAGATTCTCTTGCGTATATTGAATTTATCAGCCTGATACCTTGCTAGTGATTAAATCAACATCATGATAAATGTTTTTCACTTCCTTTTGTCAATAACCATCCTTTCAGGACATCTCCAGATGTGAGGATACACTGTCCACATTAAAATCCATGCAAGAGCAAGCACCTGCTCCACAATTGCAGCAGGATATCACTCGCCTCGAGAAAGAGCTGGAGTTGTATTCACAGGAAAAGCTTTGCTATGAAGCTCAAATATTAAGGGTAAACTACCCTTGCCTGTCATCTTTGCCCCTCTAAGTCAAGCAGTTCATCCACTTCATGATCAAATGGTACCTGACTTGCAAACTGAAATATGTCTGCTTTGGCTGGGAGGAGAATAATGGTAACCAACTGTTTAGGCAATATTACTGAGAGTAATAACCATTTTTATCAGTATGATGGGTGCAGTTAGATGCAATTGTCTATCCTAATACCAATTTAATTGATAACAAGAAGACACTAGAGAGGGATTATTGAAAATTGAACTGGAAACTTAGGATGATAATAAGGGATGGGTTCCGAATATTTTCAAATTTGCATTTTGTTTACCTACATCGGCCAGATATATAAGTAAAGAAGTTGAGTCAAATTTCGTGTTTGGAAAAATATTGCACAGAAGAAAGTCATGAATTATTGGCTAGGCTTCTGTGGTAGGATTTAGATTATAATACGGAATTCTAACTAAATCCTGTGAAATAGGAATTTTAACCCCTAAAAAGTGAATAGCCTTGTACAAGGGATCCCAAGCAAGATCTTATTCATAGAATTCTTTTGTCGTGGTTGTGTTATTTAATAGTTATTAAATCATGTATTAGAAAATGAGGTCTATTTTGGTGAAATGATTGCTTAGCCTTGGGCTACTACTTGATGTACAAGGAAAATGGAGGTCCATTTTGATGATAAGATCACTTAGATTTGGGCTAAAGCATATGAATTCATAGAATGTGGAAATCTATCTCTTTGTTCGTCCACAAAAGCATATTGCCTATTGCTTTGTGTTCTACTGTTTGCGCAGAAAATATGGTTTTACTTTCTATCTTGATGAATAATTCAATCCTAGCGAGGACCATAAATCTTTTGACTGTTCTTTAGTTGAAAGTATCATTTCTGCATCTCTAATCACATCCCCTGCTACCACTTCCTTTTGTTCTTCCTCCAACTTGGACTTTTTCTTACTATGGATTGTAGAAATGATAAATGTGTGAAATATTGTTGGCTTATTCTCTTGTTGGTACTCATGGTTTTTACTCTTCAGGATGGAGATTTCATTCAGCGGGCACTTTCTTTCTACCGCTTGATGGTGGTTTGGTTGGTGAACTTGGTTGGTGGATTTAGAATGCCTCTTCCATCAACTTGTCCCATGCATTTTGCATCCATGCCCGAGCATTTTGTTGAAGATGCAATGGAATTGCTCATATTTGCTTCCAGGATTCCTAAAGCTTTAGATGGTGTCACACTGGTAGGTTCTCCTCATGTTTAAATAATGTGAATAGCATTCTCAATAAACTAGTTTATTTTGCTTCTCTGGATTTTGATTTTCATCTTATTCTTGTTTGACAGGATGATTTTATGAACTTCATTATCATGTTCATGGCAAGCCCAACATATATCAGAAACCCGTATTTAAGAGCGAAAATGGTTGAAGTGTTGAATTGCTGGATGCCTCGTAGAAGGTAATTTGGTGACTCCTATTTGATGTTGATTATTGTTAATGTTGCTGAGTTTGCAAAAAGCTGGGTACTGACAGTGCTTGGTTTACATTTGCAGTGGTTCATCTGCGACAGCCACTTTATTTGAAGGCCATCAGTTGTCTCTGGAGTTTCTTGTAAAGAACCTCTTAAAGCTTTATGTGGACATTGAGTTCACTGGTTCTCACACGCAGGTGATTGTTTCTTAGTTTTGTTCGGAATAATTGTTATGCTGGCAACATAAGTTGCTTTATCATTTTACAAGTGTGAACTAATTGCTGCTAGTAAATTGGTCCCAGATCTTCAATCAATTGGTAACCACTGGTTCTCTAGCTGGTTTACCTGGTCCTGCCTTATTGCATATGTTTGATATGTGTCTATTTATGTCATGTCCTCTTATTCTCTTGTGTTTTGTGGTCATGAATAATTAATAAGCAACTAAAGAAACACTTAGTTCCTTCATTTAGTTAATTGGGTCAAGAGGCCTCTTTTCCATACGATTTGTGTTCTAGATTCATTGATTCTTGTAGTTGGTTCATTTGCACCTCAACAATAGATATTATTAGGTATTTAATACCCTTGATATTTAGCACATGCACAGTGTCATCTGATATCGCCTTAGTTACTTAAACAGATGTCATCCGATGCCCATCTCTAGATCATATTCAGCGCATCAGCTACTCCTGTTGTTAATTTAACTCCATAAACCATGCTTCAAGAATCTGTTCACTATTTATATTTTCTGTCATTGTCTGTTTGATGTACCTTTTCTGTTTTCACTCTACTTGGAAATAGAACATGAATATCCTTTATGTGATTCTAGCGAACGGACTTGAAATGTCTTAGGTTGTAAACAATAAGAATGGTAACTTCTTTTTTCAATTTGATCGGATATAAATTTATCTATATCAATCCAGGATAGAAATCTTCCACAATACGCAATTGAAGGAACAAAAATTTCAACATCTTTCCATGTTTCATATGATTTCATACCTGATTAACATGTTTGTTTGTATTTTTTTTAATCTTGTGCAGTTCTATGACAAGTTCAACATTCGGCATAATATTGCAGAGCTTCTTGAGTATCTATGGCAGGTTCCTAGTCATCGTAATGCTTGGAGACAGGTAAAGCAACAATGGTTAGAAATATTTGCTCATTTATTCAGTTGATTAGGCATATCTTTTAAACCCACTGTTTTATGCTGTTTCAGATTGCCAGAGAAGAAGAAAAGGGTGTCTATTTGAATTTCTTAAACTTCTTGATCAATGATAGTATATATCTGCTAGATGAGAGTCTGAACAAAATTCTTGAACTCAAAGAGTTGGAAGCAGAGATGTCAAATACTGCAGAATGGGAACGCAGGCCAGCTCAAGAGAGACAGGAGAGAACTCGCCTTTTCCATTCCCAGGAGAATGTCAGTTTCTATACTCAATAAGTGCATTTATCTACCTTTGAAGTCAAAATAATTGATCAAATAAATAATCTGGATTACTTTCAGATCATCCGAATTGATATGAAGTTGGCAAATGAGGATGTTAGTATGCTGGCATTCACATCAGAGCAGATAACTGCACCTTTCCTACTTCCTGAGATGGTAATGAAATGTTCCTTCACTGCTCCTTCAGTAATGTTTCTCCTTAGTTGCAGGTTCCCTTTAATTTGTTTTGTACTTAGTTAGGAGCTTTGCATCTTCCACTTTGGACAGGTTGAAAGAGTTGCCAGCATGCTCAATTACTTTCTTTTGCAACTTGTTGGTCCACAAAGAAAATCATTGACTTTGAAAGACCCTGAGAAGTATGAATTCCGGCCAAAACATCTGCTTAAGCAGGTTAGCTTGGATCTCTATCGGTGTCAGTAGCTTTTTATCTTTATCTCTTAGTTTATACAAACGGGGGAAAAGAAGTTGTAGGGAGGGGCTAGGAGAGGGATTTGGGGAGGAATTGGCAGAGCACAGAGATTGGAAGACCACTTGTATGATCTTCACATAAGTCACCAAAATGACTGAACAGTGCTACACTACTGGGTGAATCTACAAGCCTCACATTTATCTCATCCCTAAATTTAGACTTTTGTAACTAGAATAGTCTTACATAATATGAGATGGCTTTTAGATACAATGAGCCAGCGGGGTGTTTTCCTTTAAAATCATGTAGAATTGCGTGTTAAATGCTTTTGAAGTATTGCTGTACATCTCCTAATTCACTACTATTTAATCCATTGAAGATTGTACGAATATACGTTCATCTAGCTAGGGGTGATGTAGAAAAGATATTCCCAGCGGCCATCTCAAGGGACGGCCGATCATATAATGAGCAGGTAAGCTGCTGTAAGAAAGCTCCAGAAAGATGAAAGCCTGTCATTCTAATTTGTTCTCAATTCTGTTAGCCGGTCATAGATAATCTGACACTATTCTCTGGGTCCAGTTATTTACAGCTGCAGCTGATGTCCTTCGAAAAATTGGTGAAGATGGAAGGATTATACAGGAATTCATTGAGCTTGGTACAAAAGCTAAAATTGCAGCTTCTGAGGCAATGGACACTGAAGCTGCCCTGGGTGATATCCCAGATGAATTCCTTGACCCAATCCAGGTATGGCCGTTGGCTTTTCTTTTGTGTATTTCTATGTCATAATAGATCAAGATTGTAATTGTTAGTTTAACTATGTCATTAGCTCTAGCTGGGGCAATGATGATGATGATGCTACTACCATTTGAAGCATAAAGAATTGACATATACAACACAAGTGGACAATAGAAACATGGTTATTTAACACACTTTCCCTTTTTTGCAGTACACCTTAATGAAGGATCCTGTGATGTTACCTTCCTCGAGAATCACAGTGGACAGGCCTGTCATTCAAAGGCATCTCCTTAGTGACGGTGTAAATCTCCAGTTTTCAAGTTTTCTTTAAATTTGTTTCCAGAAGGGCTCAAAGATTAAATACAGTGAGCTGTCTAACTCATTGGCTGTGACTTGCAGACTGACCCATTTAACCGCTCCCAGCTTACTGCTGATATGCTGATTCCGAATGTCGAGTTGAAGGCAAGAATAGAGGAGTTCGTGAGGTCCCAAGAATTAAAGAGGCATGGGGAAGACTTCAGCATGTAAAGCACAAAAGCTGCCATACAAACTACCACAGGCGAAATGCTTATTGATTAGGATTCTGCTCTAAAATCAACTTAGCCAAAGGGGTACAACCGTGACCCATGATGAAGTTTAAATCAATTCTTGCCAATATTCACGCCAGGAGATTAATTTGTGACATAGTGTACTGAGGTTATATTTTCTCATAAAGCAACGTCAAGGTATTCATAGTGATGGCAAGTGGATCATATGATCTCGTGTACACATTTAGTGTAAATGCTGTAAAATGTGTTCACGACAAAACCTTGCAATAATTCATTCTTCTTGACTGGTAACATTAACATACATCTTATTCCGTCCACTTTTTCGTTTCCCTTATGGGGGAGGGTTTGTAACGGAGATGCACATGCATACAAGCATTGGACCATCGGGTAAAAGATTTTTTGATGTTTCTGTATGTTAACATGTCACTGGTGTTCTTTTTTCGCGGGAAAAAGAAGGGGTTGTGTTCTGTCATTTCTATACCCACTTTAATGAACCAATTCTCTTTTATTTATAACTTTGGTGACCTTTGGAAGAATTTGTTAAACAATTTTGTCATTTTTTATAAAGTTGGATAATTATTAATTGTATTTTTTGATTTTTAAATAAATTATCGATTAAGTTACGTAATTTGATTAAGATAAAGCTAATAAAATGACCTAATAAATAATCTAAATTAATGGGTCGAAGTTCGGGTAGAAAATGGATCTTAATTAGTGTAGATTAAACCTATATCGGTTTTGTGATAGGGAAGTTCGATATAGAAGTTATATAAAAGTTAAGATCTCTTACAGTTGTTCGTATCAATCGTAAACATAAGGAATTTCTAACCCGTTAAAAGAGTTTACCTGTTGAGAAAACTGTAGAAAGACTTAACTCGTATCCCGTAGAGTATTTTGTGTAAAGATCCCGAGAGGTTCGTGATCGTTTGGAGCTCGGAATTGGCATCAAAATTAGAGATGGAATCGAAATCAGGTATTCCGCATTACCTTCGTTTTTAATCCTTTCTTGTAGATCCAGAGTACGTAATAAGGTTTATACTACGTATTACATGTAGTGTCAGAGCGGTTATGTGATCGACTTATCGAAAACGAAGGTTTTTCTGTTTTTCAACTCATATGGTTTTTCTCATTTTTTTATTCATTTTTTAATTTTTAACGTATATAATTAAGTAAAAGTGACATACATAAGGCTAGTTATGAAAAACAGGTTGAAATTGGCCGAACGGAGTGAAAAACATAGTCTTGGGAAGCCGAAAATTGTCTCCAGCATTGGTGGGAGACGGAGCAGCGACTTGTGACCCACGCTCCCACGAGCATGGGATGGGGTTGTCCACGTGGTAAGTCAGGATGAAGGACACGTGGCGCACGCGCCGTACAATAGATGCACATCTGCGTGTGAGTAGCACGTGACGTCATGCTGACGTCAACTGTACGGACCTGCTACTGTGTTTTTCTAAAAACCAAATCCCAGATTTCCCATAAGGGTATCCTAGGGTGTTTTGGGTCTACAAAATTTATAAAGTAAGTTTTTCCATTTTTGGATTTATTACATTATTAATAAAATAAAGTTTAACTTTAGAAAAAGGAATTAAGGTATTCTGAATCCGATTTCAAGTAAATTTTCATGCTTCGGACATCATATGAGAGAGATACATGAGGTTTTCGTGTCTTGAGTCTCATATTCGGTGTTCAGGATTGCATGTAGTCGACCGGAAAAGGAATTAAGACATTCTGAAGCAATTTTTGAGTGAATTTTCGTATAATGAACTTACCATAAGGGAGATACATGAAGTTTTTATGTCTCGGGTGGTCGGTTCAGTATCTGGTGATGCACAATAGTCACTTTACTGAGATTTTCTCTTACTAAAGTCTCAAATGAAGTTTTCAGATAATGTCTTTAGCACGAGTGTATGACAATGTGACAGTGCATTCGATTTTTGCATTTTTTGATGTTATATTGTCACATACTATATACCTATAAAGAACATAAGGATAACATAAAGATGTATCCCTTGTGTTTATGGACTTTTTGAGTGCTGATGAGAATGTAGTCATCAAAGTGGTCTTTCAAGTCAGTATTTTGAATTGTTTTGCTTGCATATTGGGGGATGTCTCTGATTTTATGTTTGGTTATTTTACCTAAAGGTGTTGACCTTACATAACATTTTGCAATATACATAAAGGCATTAGATGGAGGAAAGCTATTGCTCAAGTGATCTATTCGCCTAAAGGTGACATTGTCATAAGAGTTGATAGTTTGTACTCTGATTGCTTTTATGTGTTGATTTAAAGATTATCATCTTGAAGTCATCTTTTCAATCAACAAAATCAATGCCGCCATTAAAACCCTGATTGATTTCAATACAAAGAAGTGAACGGAGGATATATTGAATGCTATAGTGATAGTTGTGGTTGATATGACCATACGGATGGATAGACCATCTCCATTTACATCCATAACCTTGAAAACTCATAAAAACAACCTATGAAGCCTGGGATTGGTCTAATAGATTATATCTAATGGCCATTAATTGCTAACCATCTGCTAAGTGGACTTCCGGACAAAGACATAGCAAAAAAGTTTCTTGATAATGTCTCCTAGAGGTACATAGTCTCATCTAGTGTTGAGACAAGTGCCTTGATGAAAGTATTATTCTCCATAAGGTATATGGGAGAAAAGAGGAGTAATGAAGAACACATCGAGAATGATTCATCTTCACAATAGATTGAGGATATTGGGACTTCAATGCTTTGATAGCCCATTTTGTTGCTGAGGAGGAGAAACTCAAGCTTGCTACTCCTATAGCTCTCGAAGCAGCTAAAAGGAAGACAAAGATGAAGCCCGCTAAGTTTAAAGGTAGAAAGTTCAAATCTTCTCCATATACTGATGTTGGTCAAGTCAATGATGATAAAAGTCCTAGGGACATAAAGAAACTAGTAATATGAGGTTTAAAAATAAAAGATTAAGACCATTAGGTTACTCTTGGGCTTGTCAATTATGAATCTAATCAAGGTACTTCCACAATGTAGCCATTACGTACATAGTGGCTATTTAGTGAAACATCTAATCAAGGTACTTCCACAATGCAATAGTTCATATCCAGGATAAAGCCAAATAAAGGGAATGAGAAACTAAAGACTCACAGCAATGAAGAAGTGGAAGTAATATCTATAGAGGATGTATGTACTGAATTTTATTGTAAGGTTCATTTGAGTTTTACACAACACATTTTTATCTTTTGATCAATTTTGGACAAAGAAGGTTGACATTTTGCATTTAATACTTCTGTTATATAGTTGTTTAATGCAAAATATAATGGTAGAACTTTCTTGTCATATGGTTTGTATAGAATGTGTCTTATCCTGAATTAGATAAATACTTCTTCGTATCTTGCTTAACAAGTTATGAAATGAAAGACCCTAATGAATGAGAAGTCATACACGGTGTGGAATAAAAGTTTAAGCCATATTTTCAGAGCTAGGGTTGAGAGATTGATCAATGAAATCATTTTTCAATTCTAGATTATGATGACCTAGGAACATGTGCTGACTGTTATAAGGGTTAGTTGACTAATAAGGATATTGAGATTAACTCATGCTTTTAACTTGTTGAGTTTGATACATAAAGAAATCGGTAGACCTCATACAGTTGCATTGTGCAATTCTAAATGTATTATGACATTTGTTGATGATTATTCTCATCACAGTTATATGTTCTTACTTAGGACTGAATGTTGAGAACCAATTGGAAAAATTCATCAAGATAGTCAGATTTGACGGTTGAGAAGAATATCATGGCAAATATAATGTTTAAAGACTTTAAAAGGTCCATTTGCTAGATATATGGAGTCAGTTAGAATAGTAACTTAATTCATTATGCTGAGTAGTTCTGAGCAAAATGACATGTTGCTGAAAGGCATAACTGCACCCTAAGGGATTTGAAGAAGTCAATGTAGAGGAAGACTAATCTATCTAATTACCTAAAAGTTTGGAAACCCAGCCTTGCACATATTCATGTATGGGGCTGCCCTACTGAGGTATTATAATCTTTATAAAGAAAGATTGCATGTTTGTTGTGTTAATTGCTATTTAGTAAAATATCTTGACCATTTTAAGACTACAGCTTTATTGTGGAGAAGGAGGGACCAAAATAGTGGAATCACAAACAACTTAGTTTTTGGAATACCATGTCTATGATGATGGTGGGCCTATTAACCCTTCAGATGACAGCAGGGCAGATATTACAGTTATCATGTACCCACTACTCATATAGTTAGATTCGGTAGATCTAGGTCTTTGTACTGTGCCTATACAGGAACAAGAATTCATACCTGTACACATAGAGGTTCCTGGGGGTACAAGATCTAATATAGTTAAGTGAGTCTACTAGAGTGAGATGACCTGCTATCCCATCTGATTACATAGTCTATCAGGTGAAAAAGACTATGCTATTATACATGTTATAGATCCAATTATTTTTACAGAAACTGTTTCTGGACCCAATGCGGATGTGTGGTGGGATGTGATGAATGATGAGATGCAAGTCATGAATCATAGTAAAGTCTGGAAGCTACTTGATTTATAGTGGAGCTGCGAACTCGTCAATTGTAAATGAAGTTTAAAGACCTAAAGGATTTCAGGATAAAGTTCGGCCGGTTTATAGGCTCGTTCAGTTGCCTAATGGGTCACTCACAGAGAAAGGTTGACTTTAAGTTACCTTTTCTCTCGTATCCTCAGAGGATACATTTGAATGATTAAGGAAATAGTAGCTCATGATGATATAGAGTTACATTAGATGGCTGTCAAAATTGCTTTCCTGAATAAAGATCTTTATGAAGTTTTCTATATGGTACAACTTAACGGATCTCAAGATCCAGAAGGATTTGACATGGTTTGCGCGTTATGCAGATCAATATATGGTTTGCATCAAACCTTCTGAAAGTGATACCTTACATTTGATGAGGTTGTGCAATCTTTCAGCTTCATGGAAAATAAAATTAAAAGATGTTTGTACGATGAGGTCAAGGAGAGCAAAGTTATCTTCCTATTACTGCATGTGGATGATATATTACTCATGTCAAATTACTTGACCATGTTGTATGAGGTTAAGCAACTTTTGGTTAATAACTTTGACATAAAGAACCTTGGTGTAGCATCTTCTGCCCTAGGTATTCAAGTTTATCAGGACATATCTCAACACTCATCAGACCTCTCATTGAATGCATGCATTGAGTATGTGTTACAAAGGTTTAATACGGTTAACAATAAACCTGTAGCACCCGTTTCTTATAATGAGAGATAATCTTTGGTACAGTATCCAAAGAATAAAGTAAAAAGAGAAGTTATGAAGAATATTTCACATTCGAGTACGGAGGATAGCCTAACGTATGCTTAGCTATGTACTAGGTAGAACATTGCATTCACTGTTTGACTGTTTGGTTAATATTTGGTTAATCCAGTTGTACACCATTGGAATACAGACTAGCGATTGTTGAGATACTAAAGAGCATTAAGGATTATATGTTGACTTATAGAAAAGTCAACAGACTAAACCTCGTAGGGAATTTAGATTCAGATTTTATCTGTGTTCGAATAATTGAAAATCCATTTGAGGTTATAGTTTTAAGTTTGCAGATGGTACAATGTTGTAGAAGTGTGTTAAGAAGACACAGGTAACTTCCTCAACTATGCATGCAGAGTGCATGCTATGGGGTTGCTTCACAGATGGTTTAACACAAAAACTTAATTTCTGACTTGTCTGTGGTTGATTCAGTGGCTAGACCCATTTAGTTGTACTGTAATAATCTTCTTGTCGTGTTATTTAATAACAACAAAGAATATCACAGGGTTTTTGTTGGCTCTAAACTTTTTTTATGAATAAGCATGATTAGATAAATATTTGAGTTTATTTATGTTGGGATTAATTAGTTTGTTAATGTGAGTAAGACTATATGAAATGGGTAAATTGAATTAAGTGTTAAGGTGGTAAGTATGTATAAGGGGTAGTTTAGGAAGACCACTTAAGTTGTAAAGTTGTACGGATTAGAAGGAAGGGCAAATTGGTCATTTTTTTAGCTTCATTAAAAGGAAGAAAGAAGAAAAGAATATTTGTTTTG
>JAOTIZ010000008.1:12523860-12548928 GCA_027123425.1 Erythroxylum panamense | reverse complement strand
ACTCAACACTAAGGTAGCTATAAGTGTGTCCCTTAATAATAAATAATTCCTTAAGGAAGAATTTAAGGACATAACAAAGGTGCTTACTGTTCAGTGTACTAAACTGTAGGTTCCTTTGCACATTACATATATGATCCCTGAAGAAAAACAACAAAGTTTAGCAGTAGCGTCATATGACAGTAGATGAAAAAGCTTTCTGATGCACCAAAATAAAAAGAGAGAGAAAATTAATATATGTATATATATGTATATACATAAATACATACATATGTATGTATATATATATACATATATACATATACATATATATAGGGATTGAATTTCATAATGGTTATTTAAAATTGCAACCCAATATATTAAAGAAAATACAACAATTTCCTGATTCATTAATCAATAGAACTCAAGTACAACAATTTTTAGGTATTCTCAATTATATTTCTGATCAAGGTTTCTTTCGTAATTTAGCTAAAGACAATAATACTAGATATTAATTAATCTATTAATTATATTAATTAATATGCTAATGATCAGTAAAGAACTAGAAGAAATTTAAGTTTTCTCCAGCCTCTTTTTGTGAAACA
This sequence comes from Erythroxylum panamense, assembly GCA_027123425.1. Taxonomy (NCBI): domain Eukaryota; kingdom Viridiplantae; phylum Streptophyta; class Magnoliopsida; order Malpighiales; family Erythroxylaceae; genus Erythroxylum; species Erythroxylum panamense. Next base: position 12,548,347 of record JAOTIZ010000008.1, on the reverse strand, counting down.
TTCTGCGTTATACAATTCATGCATGGGAATCAAGCCTGTGCATAGCCATTCAAGATTGAAACCCCTTTCCCAAGACTAAGAAACCAAGTTGGTAATTAAACAGTAAAGAAAACCATGTCCCAAATCTACTAATGAGAGCATTTGCATGACTCGAATAGAAGGCTAGGATATCAAACAATTATTACATGTGTGACTTAAGTTATCAAAGTGTAATATAACAAATGACCATAGTTCAATAGCTTCATATTTTCATCATTACTCTTATATGGGAAGAATCAAAAGCAATAACAGGCTTCAATTTCAACTCATCCTCGTGCAAATAAAAAAAAAACAATCTGTTGCAGATTCGTACACCAAAATCCTGAGAAAGAAGATGACATTTTGGCAAATGTCAAGTATCCTAGAAGGAATCTTAGGAATTACAATGGACAGGGTTTTATACGAGTACCATTATGCCTAATAATAGGACGAGAAATCCATAAAATAAGCTATTATAAAACAAGAATCAAAGTTAACGATTGTTACTACTAACCTTCTTTTCCTTTCCCAATATTTCTCGAATGGGACAAACTTCTAACCTTTCCCAATATTTCTCGATTGTCACGCAAAGATTCTGACAAAATAAACAGCAAAAATATTCAAAATCTCAAAATGGCAAAAGTCACATATTAGAGAAATGGAACTGCAGGAAAGAGGGTAAAAGAAAAAACTTCTGACCTTCAAATCACTTTCTAAATAACCTTTCGTCATATTTGCAACTGCTTCCAGATCGACATCAGGAGCCAAATCTTCTTTGGCCAGAATGACTTTCAGAATCTTTTCCCTGTTTGGTGCATCTGCCAAGTTGACCATCAATCTACAAACCCCATTTGTACAAGTCAATAATGCTGCTATTGCACTAGATACAAGGAGAAAGAAACAGAGTAAGAATATGAGAAAAATAAAAAAACCTCCTTGGAAGTCTCCTTATAACAGCCTCATCGAGGTCAAAAGGCCTATTTGTAGCAGCAAGGACCAATACTCGTTCTTTATCTTTTGTACGCAGACCATCCCAATTCACCATGAACTCATTCTTCATTTTGTGCATAGCCTCATGTTCTCCTGGATTTTCTTGTCTTCCCAACATGTTATCCACCTAAAGCAAAAGGCAAATTGAGGAAATGAACATATTAGAGTGAATTAAAACATCAGACTCTAAAAGACACATGGACGAAAAATGAACAGAAATCTTGGCACACTCATGGTGCATATGCAGTTTCCATTGGATTACATTCTGCAGAATCACAGAAAATAACACAGAGAGGGGACATAAGAAGCAAGTAGAGAAGTATCAAAATGCTTATTATTTGAACAAACCTCGTCCACAAAACTCACGCTAGGAGTTACTTTGCTAGCCAAAGAGATTACCGCCTTTACATACTTCTCTCCTTCACCAAACCACTACAAACAAATAAATTTGTTTTTTAACGAGATCCAACAACTAAAACCATAGGGAGGAAACGTGTAATCCATAAAATAAGCACCTTTGAATTAATGCTATACATGGAGATGTTTAGGAAGTTCGCACCAGCCTCAGTTGCAACAGCTTTTGCCAGCATTGTTTTCCCCGTACCAGGAGGCCCAAAGAGCAATATTCCCTGACAAGGCTGTTAAAGAAAGCAAGTTACCATAAAATTATAGTACCTTTAGACATGAAAAACAAGAAATATTAGCAAAGAAATGAACGGATATTAACCTTTGTCAGTTGCCCTTTTCCAAAGAATTCAGGCCTTTGAAGAGGAAGCATTACAAGTTCCTTCAAGGTGTCCTTCACAGTTTCTAAGGCTCCTATGTCATCAAAAGTAACTCCTATCTCATTTGGAGGAATTACATCTGCTAGAAGCTTCTTCTCGAATTCATTCTCAGTGACAACATCTTGGAAATGGTTTTGACTTAATTTAGTACCAATTCAAATGACAATCCATACAGAAAGGTACATCTTATATCAGGTACAACTTCTTCCTAGATACAGCCGACCAATTTACCTTGAGTGTTTTCTTCACGCTCTTGTTTTCACTTTGTATACCCTGTAGAATGCTCAGACCATACCTGATACTGCAAGATAGGATAAAGAAAATAATATCAAGAAAAGATAAATCATGACTTCCAGGTTAAGAATGATGGTGAAACTGGAGTAAATGAATAACCTGTCAGTAGATATCAAAAGGTTAGCATCTCCATTTGAGGTTGTAGAACAATGCATAAAGTGGCGGCTTAAAGCCCATCTGACTACTTTCTCAACATCTATTAAAACAGAAATATGACAGTGGCCAAAAGTCAATAACAATACCAGAAAAAGCTAAAATTGTAAACAAGACAGGCAAGATTCGAGATTCAAGAACACTGACTTTCAATAGCAAGTGCTTGATCTTTGATGCGCAGGGTTTCAAGCTCAGGGCAACGTAAACCCACACGACTTGTAACAAAAATCAATACATTTTCCACAAATGATTTCATAATTAAAAGTTTAGAACAATAATACATTGAGTTTATACTTATTGTACGAATGCTAACAATATTGGCCTGTGCTTTCAGAGTTTCAACATCACGTTCCAACTGTTGCTTCCAGCCCAAAAGTAAAGCTTCATCCTGCAAAGTTTCTCCAAACCAGAGGATCAGACATTGAAGGAAAGATACTGACTGTAATTAATTACCAACAAAGTGCAAGTCTTTACCTGAGGTAACTGTATCGTCACTTTGTTAGGGAAAAGTCAAGATAGCTGTTTCATTATTTTGGATGTCTCTTTGCTCTTATCACCCAGTCTACCAAAAATATCCTGAAAAAGATAGTATGACCACAATTACGGTTATAATGAACAGCAACCAAGATATCGGCAAGCCTTTTCATTCTTTCTCGCTATAAATCACATTAATTTATATTATTAACGAGGTAACTTTAACATAAAAAGAGTACTTACTAGAAATTTTAACATATTCTTCAGTGACGGTGGAAAAGTCATAACTGAACAATATCATGTAACTAAAAAAAAAGAAGAATTCAACAAATTGCCTCAAGGCCTCATACTTGATGACAAAATGTATTGCAACTTTGAGTACATGCCCAATTTCAGGGATTGACTAAATCTCAAATCAAATCTAAGTTAAGTTCGTGGATTCATAAGAGCTTGATTTTTGGACAATTTACTGTACCTTCATTCAAGTACAGTCATATCATAAGAAGGTCTGAGTTAAGCCCAATATCGTCCAATTTCACAACCATTCATGTTTGTATATTACATAAGTGATCCCAATTACTGCACTTGAACACAAAAGTGCAATTCTGCCCCTAAGATGCTCAAATAACTGTAAGGTCAGAGTAAAACACTACTATCCTGCTAGATACCACTAAGTGACATCCATAGACACTATAAATCATGTAAATGAAGGCAGAAGAATAGAGCCAATCAATTAACTTCTTAGTTTAAGAAAGATGGGGCCTATTAGGCTGATTACAAAGTTTAACGTACCGAGAAAGACAAGTCAAGCAAAGCAGTCTGGTTACTTCCAAACTTGCTGAACAAAAGACCACCAGGATGTGACTGCAAAACATCAAAAGGTCATCAAATATGTGAGGGCATTCTGCTACACACCTAAAAAACTCTACTTTGAGATAACAAATTAGCATCTAACATCAAGAAACCATAAGATATTACCTTTTCCTTGCGATTGTTCATCTGGGTATGGGAGCCAATCACAATTACCCTGTCTGGCAAATTTTGAAGTTTACTCTTTAAGCCAGAGTAGGTATCTTGATTTCCCACAATGGACTTCTCTATATCTTTGAGAAACAATACCAAAGGAGTGCTTCTACTTTCATTTAAAATAACCTATAAATACCAAAATACTCCAAAATTAGCACCAAAAGATTGGAAAACAAATTACCATTTAAGATTAGCTCCTTTAAAAGGAACAAGTACCTCAAAGAGTTCGTTGATAGCAAGCCTGTCATCCTCACCACTTGAATTATCCAGCTGAAGTGAATTAGCTGTAAAATAACAAAGTAAAATGTGAAATTTGATTACAGAAATAGAATAAACAAAAAAAAAGTGAAATGTTACCAGCACAGAAGAAACCATGATCTTCCTCACAAACACCACCGAGGTCAGTGCCTTCAGGTATGGATTTATCAAACCTAACCCCAAGTTTTGAGGCTCCATTTCCTTTAAAAGCAAGGACTACCTTACCACAAAAGCCAATGCTAGGGCCCCTTCTCAGGCAAAAAGGAGAAGTTTTGATTACAAAAAACCCACGGCAACATGAATTTGCATGACAAGGATGATGCAAAAACTGAAATACGGGAACAAAAAGAAAGACCTATGTCACATAAATTCATTACATACATGATATGCCACTACAATTTTAGTCAAAACAAACACATTTGAAGACCCTGTTTGAAATATTCATTAATGGGGGTCCAGCCAAATTGGTTAAAATCAAAAAGAGGAGAACCAAGGATCTTCAAAGGAGTGACCGAAACTCGAACCTCTCTTTAGCTTTCCCAAAGTTAACCCCCAAAAAATCCCATTTTTTCACACAACAACAATCCCTGAAAAATTAATTTAAAAAGTCACAAACTTTCTACAACAGTCCAGAATTTGCCGAGGGAGAGAGGGAAACAAAAGGAGCAAACAATCCGACAAAGAAATGAAACTAAACCAAGCTAGAAACGATCAAGGAAGAAACTTGTTAATGATTAAAGACCGAACAACAAGATAGAACCAAGAGCACGATCAAAAATGATTAAATCGCTAAAACACTAACCTAGGTGCTCTCGACTGGGAAGGGGAAAGCTTATCTGTGCCTTCAACCTTTCTGTAGCACAACACCCTCTTGGAGATTCCTTCAATGGAACAAAACCCATATCCAGGAAAGCCTACTGAAGGCTAAATCCTATTCCTTCGACTTGGAACTGAAGGACTAAAGAACCCAGATGCATTTGCCATCTACGGTTATCTGCGCCTTCAACCTTGCTGGAGCACAACACCCTCTTGCAGATTCCATCAGTGGAACAAAACCCATATCCAGGAAAGCCTACTGAAGGCTTAATCCTATTCCTTCGACTTGGAACTGAAGGACTAAAGAACCCAGATGCATTTGCCGTCTACGGTTAACGATCTGGGTCTGGGAGAGGGAGAAAAAAGATCCATCACATAAGATGGTAGGGATGACGATGATGCCGAAGGTGGTGTTGCAGTAGAGGCTAGGTTTGAGAGAGGAAGATCGTTGCTGTGTTTCTAGGCTGTTTATTATTATTGAGAATGACAGAGAACCGTTAGATTAAATGGACGAACGGGATGGATTGCGTGGTCGTCCATCCCGTTCGCCCTTAGTATATATACTTAAAGATCGTTGCTATGTTTCTAGGCTGTTTATTATTATTGAGAATGACAGAGAATCGTTAGATTAAATGGACGAACGGGATGGATTGCGTGGTCGTCCATCCCGTTCGCCCTTAGTATATATACTTAGTAAGATTGTATTTAGCTACAATGAGCAGAGGGGTGGGTTCCTTGGTGATCATATGATAAATGCAGACTAGTTGTCCGAAAAAGCAGGACTAGGAATATTGGAGAGGATAGGGGTACGGGGTTTGATAGATTGGTTAAGAAAATGATTAGGTACAAACTTAATTTCTTGCCGTCCACGCTTGTTTCACTTTTAAAATGCACGTGCAGATGCAGACATACACTCATTTCAATCATACCAACGTAGTCTTAGTTGTCATATTTGACTCACACACTAGTCGGACATATAAGATTGAAGTTGCCACCGAGTGAAATCAAATCAACCCCTTGCACCAATACCTGTCTACTTTGAAAATCATGTTGGGTGCTAATGATCAAAAGCTTACTCACGTAGCTCTCCTCCCAAGTGCTGGTATGGGTCACCTCACACCGTTCCTTCGTTTAGCTGCTTCACTAACAACCCACCATGTTCAAGTCACCATTATCACCCCACGTCCAACGGTTTCACTGGCTGAGTCACAAACTTTGTCTCACTTCCTCACATCCTTCCCTCAAATCGCCCAAGTGCAGCTTCATCTCCTTCCACTTGATCACAAGCAATCTGGTAATGCAGATGACCCTTTCTATTACCATATTCAAGTCATTCGGCAATCGGCTTCCCTTCTGTTGCCTCTACTGTCCTCACTCTCCCCACCTGCTTCTGCTCTCATCACAGACATGAGCTTGGCTACCGCAGTTATTCCCATCACTCAAGTACTTAACCTTCCTAACTATATTTTCTTCACATCATCTGCTAAAATGTTGACACTTTTCCTATCCTACCACATCATATTTGGTTCAAAACATACTTCTGATTTGGAGGGGTTGGATGCCATCAAGATTCCAGGTCTAGAGCCAATACCCAAATCATGGATTCCCCCACCACTTCTACAAGATAAAAATAACCTCTTGAAAATCTATTTCTTTGATAATGGTAGAAAGATGACAGACTCAAGTGGAATTCTTGTCAACACATCTGAAGGATTCGAGCAAGAAACACTCAGAAAGCTTAATGAAGGGAAAGTTATAGAAGGGCTACCATCAGTCCTTGCCGTTGGACCACTTCCACCGTGCGATCATGGGAGATGCGTGCCATTAGCATGGCTTGAAGGTCAACCGGCTAGGTCAGTGGTCTATGTGAGCTTTGGCAGTAGGACGGGCATGTCAAGAGAGCAAATCAGGGAATTAGGCGATGGACTGGTAAGAAGTGGTAGCAGGTTTATATGGGTGGTAAAGGAGAAAAGAGTTGATGTAGAGGATGATGAAAACCTACATCAGGTACTAGGTGATGAGTTGATGCATAAAGTGAGGGAGAAGGGTCAGGTGCTCAAGTGGTCAAACCAAGTGGATATATTAAGTAGCCCTGCAGTTGGTGCATTTGTGAGTCACTGCGGATGGAATTCAGTAACTGAGGCTTTGTGGTGTGGTGTGCCCATCTTAGCATGGCCACAACATGGAGATCAGAAGATCAATGCAGATATCGTGGAAAGAATTGGAATAGGGACATGGGAGAAGAGCTGGGGTTGGGGTGGAGAGACTCTAGTTACTGGAGCCAAAATTGCAGAAAAGATCAGATACGTAATGGAGAATGAAGCGTTCAAACTCCAGGGCATGCGTTTCAGAGATGAAGCTAGGAAAGGAGTGGGAGTATGTGGAAACAGTAACGGGGGTTTGACAGAGCTCTGTGACATGTTGAAGGCTTGAAGTCTCAATTCCTCATTTATCGCCATTTTGTTGTCTTTATATCACCTCAAGTATGATTGTTATCATACATGACATGTATAATGTTTGAAGTATTCCACAGTTCATTTATCACTTATTTCTTGTTTGTTTATAGTTTCATTTTGTGCCAGTTGTGGTGGTCAAAAGTCAAAACTGAAAATGTCAGGGAAGGTAAGAGGCAGGCTCATAACCCCTCAAATCCTCCGTGCAGCAAGCTAGCCTAATTCTGTCTCAGTCCATCCTAGCCATCTATTTATTTAAGACTCACATAAATGAATAATTAGGATAGACTAAGACAGAGTTGAGCCAGGTTGCTCGCACAGAGGATCACATCTGGTTCAAAAGTATAGGGAGAAGGTTAGCATTAGTTTGGTAAAAAGAGAGAATCAATTCAAGCGTGCATATGTCAAATCAAGCCAAAATCTCATCGGCATCGTAATCACTTCAAAAGGACTCCATCGATAGATTAGCCATTGGAATACAGTTCTAAAGGAAATTCCTCAAATTATTACATAACAGAGGTTGCAGGTAAAATACATGCACGGTGTGTGTCTTGATTTCTATTAATGTTGTTCTATTTTAAGCAGAGATACTTCTCTTTGAGATGTAATCGAAAGTTATACCATTCCGTTGCAGACGTTCTTGGAGATCAGATGAGCCAAAAACAATCCCAGGGGGAAAAACTCCACCTTTTGGTAGATTATCACGTTGGCTGAGAAGAATCAGGGCACATTGAAGCAAGATGATTGGAGTTGTCAAATAACCAATTTCAGGTCCCATCACTCTTGTCACAACTTCAAGATCAGGTTTGCTTTGCTGTGAAACATGGTTTACATCACTGAAACCTCGACCAACAAACCACATCTTAAACGAAGCACTTCTTACCTCATCCTCAGATGGACCTTCCTTCCGAAACCACCCCAAGCTGAAAACTGAAGGAAATTTTAAGAGAAACCACCTACCAATAGAACTTCTGCCCAAGAGCCCAATGAACATGCCAACTGCAATGAATCGAAAAACACCCACAAGAGTTTTAGAGCCTATTTTCACCCCAAAATGGACAGGCTTAACCACTGACCAGAAAGCCTCCCTAATCTTAATATGTTCAGCACTCTCATTAATGCCAGGAAGACCGGTTGGGTTTTCTGTCAAAGTTGTCTGGGTTCTTCGAACTACAATAGAATCTGCTGAAGGTAGCTTTACTGCCCAGAGGCCAATTTCCTTCTGGTGGTCTATCATAGGACCTTTGGGAGGATAGGGGCCAGGAATCTGAAAAGTTGCAAGCAAACTTAACATTAGTGAGTTCGGCTAGTGGTCAAACTGTCAAGGCTAAAGCAGAAATTACTGGATATAACATATTGATGTAGATGATAGTTGACTATCCTTTAAACACAAACCATTCTATCAAACATCATCAACACTACAATTAGATATAGAAATGAAGAAAACATTCAGTAAATAAACATAGGATGTGAGTATAGTCTCCTACCAACATATTAAAAGTCTGCTAGAAACTAGAATTGGCAGCTCTTTGACAGCTTCATGGTAAAAATCAAGACAATTGCCATCACCAGCTTGTCCTGATTGCGAAGAACTAGGACGTGACTTTTGCGTCTAAAGTTGGAACACAAGAAACAGCTCCTAGTTGACCGTTTGGTGTTATATCTTTGTTGTAAAACCTTAAAATATTCCGACTTAAAAGTAGCACCAGTTAGCATAAAAGGCTGACGTTATTGCTAGACTTGTGAAGCTTTCGATCTTGGTTTTTGCCAAACAAAACAGTAACAGGAATCCAATTAATTTGAAACACCCTCCACATTTGTTCCTTTTCGTAGAAAGAAGATCTACAGCTGAATTTACACAATGTCATGCCACTCTTCCAGTTAAGTAATTCATGCTTCATGAGAATGATCAGAAGGATCTACGTATTCATTAATGCTTTGTAATTGAAGTCAAAAAAACACAACACAAGCCTCCTACTACTATTGCCATCAAAACCACCATAAATCAAATTTAATAGCACCCAGGAGCTCCCCTATTCAACAATCATCACATGATAGGATCACAACTACTCTGGCCAAATAAGATGTGAATATAATCACCATCGGCCACAACTATATAGCTGTTGCAGCTTGCACTCTCCAATCAGTCAAAGAGATTTTTTTAAGGGGCAAACACCTTTCTTCTAAATTCAAATGGCATTTATAGGATTAGGGACTCTTTAACAGAACCTCCATTCTTTTAGAATATATACAAGCAAAGTAGTTTTATCCAAAATTTCTTATTTAAGTACCCCAAATTCTTGTAATGAAGAAAATATATCAACTTATCATCAGTCATGAATTACTTCGGTCGAAAGTTTGATTGATCATAATCGTACTCCTGATGATGATTTATATTTGAATGAATTATATTTTAAATTCAAAACTTTCAATTTTATAATACTAACAAGAAGTTCAAAAATATCAATCAAATAACAAATGTTTTAATTTGTTGTAAATATAACTCAGAGGTCAGCGGCCATTTGTTTGGCTAATGTGGAGAGCCACAAAACGTAGAATTTCATATTAATAAATATTTATGTTTCAGCTAAACATACAAATAATTAAAAAAAATCCTCAAATTACCACTCATCATTGTTGAGAACTCTGGAAAACTAAAATCCTCAAACAACTATGAAGCTTTCTAATGCATTCTAACCCTCCCATTTGAAGCCAAACAACACCCAAAAGGTTCCGATTGTGGGCTTTCCAACAAATCCATCTAAAGCCATTCTAATCCTCCCACTTATCTAATTCTTTTTGTATGTTGATCCAGGTAACAGTTTTCAAGCATATTACATGGGTCTTCTTGATAAACCCTGATTACGTATTCCAGGAGAAAGCCACGAGCTAAGCAAGAGTGAATTAGCAGATCAGTTTTAATTAATTATTTAATTGTTTTATGTCTGTTCTAAGTGTCCTAGGATGTAGGAGTCTGTTATGTTTACTAGTTAGTTGAGAATCTTATTTTCAGATATGCTTCTATTTCTCTGTTCTATTAGCTAGAGGGTCAGTCATTTTAGGCAATTAGTTATTTCATTCGTCTATAAATATTATGCATTACAAGATGCAGGGATATCAATTATAATTCAACTCATTCGAATATTTCATTTGTGGAGATTCTCCTATTGGCTATTATTCCTTCTTTAAGTGAGATTCTTGCTTATAGAGAGCTTAATAGATTTTTATTCTGCTTTTATCCTCTAAAGTAACTAGTCTCTACCAATTTGGTATCAGAGCCGGTTCGAAGATGGTGAACACACGCTTATCTTCTTCTGATCAACCAAACCCACAAAACACCCAGAACCCACAACAACTACAAAACCCACAAAATCCTACCACTGACCTGTCTGAAGCTCTTCTGTTGCAACTCTCTGACATGGCTGCTCAGTTGAGTAATCTCAACTCAGAGATGATTGCTCTGAAGATATCCTCCAGCAAGACTCCTCATGCTGAAGGTAGTCACGGTAACCGAGAAAGGGGCAAAGCACATGTGCAGAGCTCTGATGATGAGGACGATTATGACACATCACGGTGGCTGAAAAATCCGTCCAAGCATCCATCAACCAAGATTGAGTTTCCCAAGTTTGAAGGTGGGGACCTGAGAGGATGGATTCTAAAGGCTCAAAAATACTTTTAGTATTATCACAACCCTAATGAGATGAAGGTAGACATCCCTGCCATGTTCCTTGAAGGTGACGCTCTTGATTTCTTTGCATGGACCAACACCGAACGGACTTTGCTTTACTGGGAGGAACTCACAAAGATGTTTCAATAGCATTATGGTCCAGCAGAGTTTCAGAACCCGGACGAGTATCTCTGTCAAACAGACGGGAATGGTGCAAGATTATCATCAGGAATTTGCTAAGCCATCTGCACGAGTGAAGAATTGGCTGGAGCACTGTCTCCTAGGTGTTTTCCTTAATGGCTTGAAGGAGGAACTCAAGGCAGACGTGCGCATCCAGAAGCCAAGAACGATTTACAAGGCGATGAGAAATTTCAGCCAGGTCACCGTTGCAAGGCAAGTACTTTAAAAATTATAGAAATCACTGAAGAAGGAGAACTAGTAGCTAATTTCAAATCTGGCCGAAATCTCCTTCCATGCTATCCTGGGCAGTAACTAGGGTTCTACTATGAAGCTACAAGGGATACTGAATCAAAGGAAAATAATTATTCTTGTAGATAGTGGTTCTACCCACAATTTTGTGGCTCAAACACTTGCCTCAAAATTGAAGTTGCCCACTCAATCTATCGCTTCATTTGGGGTCTAGATTGGAGATGAGTCATTGATTCGCTGCAATAAGGTGTGTAGATAGCTTCGAATTCAGGTTCAAGACTTGAAGATCGTGGGTGATTTCATTCCATTCATTCTTGCCGATGTTGACATGGTTTTAGGAATTGAATGGTTGGCTTCCTTAAACACTGTGCAAGCAAATTGGCAGCAAATATTCATGATTTTCTGGTTTGATGGCCAAAGATACAAATTGCAGGGGGTACCTCGAAGTTCAACTTCTAACATAGAACTGAGAATAATGACCAAGCAAACTGAGTCTTCAGGGAGTTTGAGTCAGAAACTCACTGATATTGATGGGCTAATCCAAGATTTCTCATATGTGTTCGCTGAACCTACCTCTCTACCAACTCTCCGCAGTCATACTCATGCCATCAATCTTCATCCTAATGCTCAACCTCCAAACATACAACCATATAGATATCCTTATTTTCAGAAGGACGAAATTGAGAGGCAAGTTGCTGACTTATTATCTAAAGGATTCATTCAGCCTAGCTCTAGTCCGCTTGCGAGTCCTATGCTGCTAGTCAAGAAGAAGGATGGTTCATGGAGGATGTGCATTGACTATCGGGAACTCAATCACATCACTATTTCTGATAAGTATCCTATACCCAATGTGGATGAGTTGCTCGACGAACTCCACGGTGCTGCCTACTTCTCAAATATTGATCTTCGATGGGGATTATGATCAAATTCAAGTTCAACCTGAAGATATTCATAAAAAGACATTCCGAACACACTCAGGCCATTATGAATTTATTGTGATGCCATTTGGCCTCACAAATGCTCCTTCCACATTCTAAGAGGTAATGAATGATCTCTTCCGTCCTCATTTGAGGCATTTTGTCTTGGTTTTTTCCGATGACATTTTAATTTACAGCCCCTCTTCATCTTCGTAAGTTTCACTTGGAAGTGATCTTTAATTGATTACACTCACATGCATTTTATGCCATGCTAAGAAGTGCACTTTTCCCAGCAACAAGTGAATTTTTTGGGACACATTGTCTCACAAGGAGGTGTTGGCGTTGACCTGGAAAAAATCGAGGTCGTATAGCAGTGGCCTTCTCCAACTAATATCAAAGAATTTCGTGGTTTTCTTAGACTCACAGGTTATTATAGATGGTTTGTGTAGAATTACGAATTCATTACAAAGCCAGTTACTGATCTCACCAAGAAGGATGCATTTTGCTAGAATGAACGGGTTGAAATTGCATTTTAGAAGCTCAAGGATGCATTGACAACAGTGTCAATCTTGAAGCTACCAGATTTTCACCACTCTTTCACTATTGAATGTGATGCTTCTATGGAAGAGATTGGAGCTGTTCTCATGCAATAGGAGCACCCCATAGCGTATTTCAGTAAGGGACTCTCTTACACTAATCGCTATAAGTCACCTTATGATCGTGAATTATTGGCTCTTGTGCTTGCTGTCCAAAAGTGGAAACATTACTTAATTAGTCATCATTTTTATGTCAAGACTGATCACAACAGTCTTAAACACTTGCTTGAGCAACGGATTTCTACAAATTCTCAGCAGCGTCTAATTTTAAAGTTGCTACCCTTTGATTTCACTATATTATATAAAGCAGGGAAGGATAATGCAACAGCTAATGCACTCTCCCGAAAACCACAACAAGTTGATTTCTTTAATTTAATCATGCTTGTACCTCTAGATTGTTCTGATTTGCAGGAAGCATATCTCCAGGATAATCACACCAAGAATCTCATCTCTAACCTACAGAAAGATTCATCCTCACATTCCAATTTTCAGTGGTCAGTCAATAAGCTCTTTTACAAAGGCAAGTTGGTAATCCCTTCTAATTCCAACTTACGTGCAACTCTTTTGGTTGAAGCACACGAAACCCCCATTGGTGGACATAGAGGTTATTTGAAGACTTTAAAGAGGCTTTCAAATCAGTTCTATTGGCCTCACATTAAGAAAGATGTCAAGCTTCATGTTCAACAATGCTTGACATATCAGTGCAACACATACGAAACTCTTGCACCTGCTGGTCTTTTACAACCACTACCCCTTTTCAAAAAGAATTTGGGAATATATTTCCATTGATTTGTAACTGGGCTGCCTAAATCTCAAGATGTTGACACTATATTTGTAGTAGTTGATCGCTTGAGTAAATACAGCCATTTTTGCTTCTTTCTCATCCGTATACAGCTAAAACTGATGCTGGAATCTTCTGCAAGGAAGTTGTTCGCCTCCATGGCATGCCTCGTTCAATAGTTTCTAAGCGAGATTCAATTTTCCTAAGTTCTTTTTGGAAAGAGTTGTTCCGTCTCAGTCGAACTCGTTTGCGGATGAGTACTTCCTACCATCCTCAAACCGATGGCCAAACAGAAATTGTCAACCGATGCTTAAAGGCCTATTTACGTTGTTTTGCTCATGAACAACCCAAAAAATGGAGTTCCTACTTTTGTTGGGCTGAATATTCATACAACACTGGTTTTCATGTTTCTACGGACACTACACCTTTCAAGGTGGTTTATGGCAAGGACCCACCACCTCTACATCCATTTGTGAAGTGTGAGACTGCTAATGCAGAATTAGAAGACGTTATTGATGAGAGCTGCAATGCCGAAATTGCTAAAAGATAATTTTGTTAAGGCTCAAGCATGTATGAAATATCAGCAAGACAAGAAGCGTGGGGAACTTTCTTTTAATGTTGGAGATTTGCTACGCATTCAGCCCTTTAGACAAAAATCTCTATCCAAGCAATATTATGAGAAGCTATCTCCTAGGTTTTTTGGACCCTACAAGGTTCTGAGAAAGCTAGGTTCAATAGCTTATGAACTGGAACTTCCACCAAATGCACGGATTCATCCAATTTTCCATGTCTTCTTGCTTCGCCCTGCTCATGGTGTTCTACCACCATCATCACTAGCTTCACTACCCATTTCTGCTGAATGGGAGCTGCAATTGCAACCAGAAAGTGTGCTTGACCATCGCTGGACTTTTATACATGATTTGGAGTAATTACTAGCTTGGAGAAGTCTCCCTCTTGAAGATGCTACTTGGGAAGACTATGACCTCTTTGCTGCTCAATTTCCTGATTTCCACCTTGAGGACAAGGTGACTTTCAAAGGGGGGAGATGTGATAAACACCTGATTACGTATTCCAGGAGAAAACCACGTGCTAAGCAAGAGTGAATCAGCATATCAGTTTTAATTAATTATTTAATTGTTTTATGCTTGTTCTAAGTGTCCTAGGATGTAAGAGTCAGTTATGTTTACTGGTTAGTTGAGAATCTTATTTTCAGATATGCTTCTATTCCTCTGTTCTGTTAGCTAGAGGGTATAAATATTATGCATTACAGGATGCAGGGATATCAATGGCAATTCAACTCATTCGAATATTTCATTTGTGAAGATTCTCCTATTGGCTATTATTTCTTCTTTAAGTGAGATTCTTACTTATAGAAAGCTTAATAGATTTTTATTCTGCTTTTATCTTCTAAAGCACCTAGTCTCTACCACTTCACTTTGCAGGTGTTAAGTTTTCAATTTAAAATCCAATCTCAAGGAGAATAGGAAAAAGAAAATCAAGTTTTCAAGTGCCAGTGTTGACACCAAAACTTCAGCCTCTTGTCTCTGGATGATAGTCTTCTACTCATAAATTGTTGTTGATAATCCATTTTTCCATAAAAGAGTTCTAATGGTTAGCTCTAAAACCTGATTAGTTTATTGTCATCAGAAATACAAATTTTATGAGTCGATTTACATCTTGTACCTCTCTTTTATATACAATGAAACATTTGTAGTTTATGTACTCAGTTTTTTTCATTTCTTGGCTTTCTCGTGCAAACCCAAAGTTGTATCCACAATACAATTCTTCTCTAGTTCATGTGTTCCCAGTTTGAGAAAGGAAAAAAGGTGGCTCTCAAAGGCAAATGAATTTTGGAGGTAAGTCTTTTGAGTTAAGGAAGAAGTTGGTACAAAATGCAGAGAAGTGCTTAAGTTTGTACTTCCAATCATTGACAGAAAACCTTCTTCCAAACATATCAGGGAACAACAAAAATAACGTCAAACAACAATTGTCTTACATTGTTGATTTGGCTCCATCTTTGTTAATACTCAATCCGTCAAACTGAGAATTAACTACAGATATGGTGGGAATAAAAAAGAAGAATCTAGAAAGGAGATGAAAAAAAACAAGGAGGGGAATCAGAGACTTCCAAAATGAGGAGAGAGAAAACAAAATGATTTTGTTATTACCTTTTTTTTTTCATTACACAATGGCTATAAAAATATTACCAAAACATTCATCACTAAACTAAAGCCACGTATATAAGCCTGTTGCGAGCATTTAATTGGAATGATGTGTTTTTATTTTCTTAAAGAATTCCTCTTCAACGTCATTCTTTATTTATTTAACTATTGTTGCCACTCTTGCATTTCGTCTTGTTCAATTTCTCGCAACATTGCCCCTTCCTTCAAGAACCTTGTCCATGTGGTTGGCTTGCAAAAAACTTTTTTGCAACAAAAAAAAGGAGTTCCCAACTTGCATTCTTTATTGAGTTGTATGTCTAT
Source organism: Erythroxylum panamense (assembly GCA_027123425.1). Taxonomy (NCBI): domain Eukaryota; kingdom Viridiplantae; phylum Streptophyta; class Magnoliopsida; order Malpighiales; family Erythroxylaceae; genus Erythroxylum; species Erythroxylum panamense. Next base: position 12,532,207 of record JAOTIZ010000008.1, on the reverse strand, counting down.
TGGACCATAAGATTTGTTACTAATTTGTTGTTGTGCTTGACCACCCTTTTGTCCAATATTGTTTCTGGAGCTCGATATACAGAGATGAATGTGGTTGGGGAGATGACATTGGTATATGCTTAGACACATACCTCTAGAGTTGAGAAACGTTAAATGTAGGATGACTTGAGAATTTAGCTCGCAATTGGAGCTTGTAGGCCAACTTTCCCTTCTCTATGATTTTCACAATCCATGGTATAATGGGGACAATTTATAGTTGCTCCTCTTCTAAAGTTAACGTTATTTATGAAGTTGTAGCTTCAAAAACACACAATCTCCCACTTCGAACTTTCTGTCTACTCTCTTTTTATCTACTTGCTACTTCATTCGATGCTAGACTATTTTGAGAGGGAATTTAGCCATCAAGAGTGCTACTTGTAAGTTTCTCATAGCTTGATCCATAGCTAAGATTTTGGAATCAGTGACACAAGCAATCGATAACCATAGAGAATTTCAGAAGGTGTTGAATTAATAGTTGAGTGATAGATGGTGTTATCCCACCATTCGGCTAATGATATCCAATCAAACCACTTTTCTAAGAATCATTGTAGAAACATCAAAAATAATACCTTTTTAATAGCTTTTGTTTGTTCGTAAGGTTGGGAATGTTATGTAGAGGAGAACTTTAAGCTAACTACTTGTAGCTTGAAGGTTTCTTGCCAAAAAGCACTTAAGAATAATGAGTCTCTATCAATCATAATTGCCCTAGGCATTCCATGAAGTTTGAAGATGTGGTTGATGGAAACTTGCTATTTTTCTTAATAGCAATAAAATGAGACACCTGCTAAATCAATCTGTAATCACAAATATTATTGAATTACCTCTAGATTTAGATGAGCCTTCAATGAAGTCCATGCTAATTTCTCTCCAACAACCTTCAGGTTTGCAAAAGTCTAGGATATGCAACAATGTCATACTTGTTCTTTTGACGAATTAAACATTGCTTAACATAATTCTTGATATTATTAGCCAAACCTCTCCAATGGAATACATTTTGCACTCTTTTCATGCTTGTTGCTATGCCTAAATGTCCTCCTTGGGTTCGATCGTGCCCTATGTAGACTAGTGACATGTTCAGCACTTATTGCTTTACATTCTAATCAACCATTGGTTGCTTCTCTTCAACTACTAATCCTTCTTCTCCTTTTATCATGTGGAAGTGAAACTTTTAATTCTTTTTCTTTTGCATTTATGCCTCCAATGTGTACTATTGTCACATCATAAACATAATCCTTTTGCTCGCATCTTGTCGAAGTCCTTGCTGCTAATCGTACTCAAGGTTATTCATTAAGGTAATTTTTCCTTAACTTCCACGCATAGATAGGATTCCGTCTGCTTGATTATATTTGGTGGCAGTTGGTCTCTGTACTACCCCTTTAGATGGCATTCCACTTCCTAGGTCACCTAGGTTATGAGGTGACTTGATATTTCCTTTAAAATGATGCAAATTGGTGTTAATTATAACCACCGCCTCTTGTTTCCTTGCAAGCAATTGTGTTATTGAAGATTTTGGGGGGTCAAGTAGCTTAACAACTAATTCCAACCTGGCTTTCAAACACTCGTAAAGTCCCGCCAAATAATTCTCCTAACAATAAAACTGTGCACAATAATCTTGCATAATGCCTTCCTAATTCAATTCCTTCAAATATTTGACGAGGTTTTCAAATGTATCTTCATCAAACCTCTAATTGAGAGTGGCTACAAATTCCTCCCAATCCACCTGCCCATGCTTGCTTCTATTTTTCAAAATAATCGGTACCATTCTCTCACCCTTCTAAATCTATAGCCACCATTCTCGATATTTTGCTAAATCTAGTAGGTACCATATATCTATTGCTTTCAAGAGGGATTTTAGTCATACTAAAAGCATTTCCCTTTCCCCTTGATGTCAAGCAATACTCATTCTTAGATCTTTGCATAAATTGATTAAACATTAGTTTCAATTCCACTTCCCTTTCGTATCTATCAATTTTTATTTTTCATTAACAGTTTCTCATTTCAGGCTTGTGCTTCAGTCAAATTGCTAACATTTTCCTCCAACCTTTGCATTTCTGCTTCGCTAGTGCCGTTTGCTATTGATGCCACAATCAAGGTTCGACTACTCTAATACTAAATGTTATAGTTAATCCATCAAATTGAAAAATAACTATGGAAATCATGAGAATAGGGGGGGAAATTAAATAATTCAAGAACAAAGAGAGAGAAAGGAAAACAGATTTTGTTATTGACTGATTGTTGTTCATTACACAACAATCGTAAAAACATAAACCAAAACATTCACCACTAAACTAAAGCTATGTAGATAAGTTTGACTAGAATGATGTGTTTTTGTTTCTTTAAAGGATTCTCTACAACATCATCCTTTGTTTGCTACTATTGTTGTCTTTCCCATGCTTCCTCTTGTTTAGTTTCCTACAAGAATCTTTCAACTTCCACTCTACTACAAGAAGAAGAAAGGCACTAACAAATATGAAAACTTGGAATGTCCTCCTTCTAAAGCTAGAGACATCTGCCTCGCGAACCTTGAGAAGAATTGCAAGATCCTATTCTTTTGAAATTTGAGAAAATTCAAATGATCTTGTTTCTGAGCATAGTAAGGCACTTGATCTTGAGAAATCAAACAAGATCAAGAAAGAGAAAAAAAAATGGTGCATTAAAAATGACAGTATGGAACAAGACATTTGAGATATCGGTTGATATGAGACACTTCATGGAAAATAAAGGAGGAATCAATCTTTTTGGGGCTGTTCTATACTTGTGTCTTCAATTAGTTTCCATATTTTTATTTTATATTATTTTTAATTTATTAAATATTTTTCTTACTAAAATTTCATAGATAGGCGGTGGTTCACGTCAACAAAGTCAAAAATAAGAGATGACAGTGGAAAATATTTACAAAAAAATAAAACATTTGACATTTGACTGATATTTTATTTGATTCATATTTTTTGTATTTTAGCATAAATATTCAAATTTAATATATATTTTTATTATTTATATTTTCACTCTCATGAAAAACTTAATCCATATATGGACAAATGGAAATGTAAATTCAAGCAAAGATCAACTAAGGAATGAATAACTTATGATCCTACAACAGGAAAGAACCATTAGATTCAGAAGAGAAGAAGCATCACAATGAGGTATGTGTAATGAAATGCATGTGCAAGCAAAAAGCATGAGAGCATCATCAGGTCCAAATAGCAATCGATCTTAACTCCCATATAACAAGAATAGAATTAAAATCCCTTACCACTGGCCTTGGCTTCTTGGGTCTAGACCGTCTCAGTTCCTGTAACTTATCTACATTAGCCACCCCCAAGACAGCCGATTCATATGTCCCAAAGTTACCAACAATCCTTCTATCAGACTCCAAACTCAAATAGGCCTCAATTTTGTTTGGCGCAGACGGAGCAACCCACTGTCTGGAATTAAACATCCAACCCAATTCAGCAGGAACAGAATCAAACCCGCATGCAGAAACCATTAAAGAACCTGTCTCCGCTGCCTTCTCATGAAACTGCATCTCGACTCTCTCCATAAACTCAGGCTCTCCACATATGTCCAAATAATCACACCTAGCAGTATCAACATCAAACAAAGACAAATGAACTTCTCCGATCACACAAAAGATGCATAAAAAACCATAATGTTTCAATCTTTAGAGATACACACCCAGTCTCGGCACAAGCGGCGACGACGGGCTCGCCGTGCAGGCGAAATGGGCCGACACAGTTGAGTATGAGCTTCGTTTGGCGGCAGAGGTGGCGGAGGGAAGAAGGGTCAGAGGTGTCAGCGGTGAGAATGGAAATCGTGGGAGGAGGGGCGGGATGTGCAGCCCATTGGAGGGCCTGGGTCAGTCTGGCCGGACTCCGGCCGGCGAGGGCAATGGATTTGAGAGGAGAGGAAGGGGCCTTAAGGAACTTGAGAGCTTCTCTGATAACGTATCTACCGGTGAATCCCGAAGCTCCCAGGATGATTAAGTCAAAGGGAGGTTGGGTATTGGCGTCCATGTTTTGAGAGGTTTTGGAGAGGTTGGGACTTGGGAGGAGTGATTTATAGTTATAGTTGGGTTATCGGGTTTATAGAAAAGCGTGCCAGTTATTGCATTGTGTTACCTGAATTGCAGGTGATCTGTAACAGCTTTAACTCGGTGATGCAACAGGCGAATTCGGTGGAAAGAGTGTTCGATAGATATGCGATAACTTCCCAAGGCCCCGCGATTAAACTTGCACAGACGCTTTGTTTGGAGTGTTTTTTTAGAAATTAAAATTTTTCATTAAATAATAAAGAAAGTTATACCTGAAGAGGGTTTATCTCACATAACATAGGATAGACCTATATGGTTCAATGACATTCTCAGTATGAGGGATTCTAATCGTGTTGGCAATCACTTGTCAAAGCAGCTCATGTCCTTTTCAACGGGTTCAAGTATCGCATTGGTAGTGGTAGCTCGATCTCCTTTCGGCGAGATAATTTCTTAGGCTTTGGGCCGTTGCAAAATTTTGTTCTTTCTATAGAGGAAGAGGATGTCGATTTGATGGTTAGCGATGTGCTGCAAGCGGATGCACAGTAGGATTGGGGCAGGGTGACTTCGGCAATCCCGGTCAAAGTCCAAGCTCTCTTCCCCACGGTTTTTCAACCACGTTTCTTCAGGGGAGTGGACAGGATCTTTTGGGGCAATTCTCCAAATGGGATTTTTTCAGTTAAGTCTGCGGTGGATTGGCTTACTCGTTGTGCTGTTGGGCGGCCTACAGTTGTTCCCAGGTCGGATTGGATGTGGATCTGGCAACTTCGTTGTCCTGAGAAGATTCGGTTCCTAGCTTGGCTTATTGTTCATGAGCGAGTCCACACCCAAGAGTTTCGTCACCTTCGCCACTTGGACACTTCAGGTTTGTGTCGTTAATGTCTTTCCAGTGTCGAATCAATGGAGCATTTGTTTCGCGACTGTTTGAAAGCCCGCCAGGTATGGTTTCATCTTTTTCATGGCGTCTTGCCTCCTCTTTTCTATTCTGGCTCGTGTGTTTCGTCGTTCAAGAAATGGAGTAGGGATTCTTCTAATTTAGGGGCTGGTCGTTGTCTTGACATTGTGTTCCTCACTAGTATTTGGTTTATTTGGCTCATGCGAAACCATGATACCTTTGGAGATTCGGATGTTGCCTACCGGCTCATGTCTCAGTTACATTGTGCGAGTAGTGAGTGGAATACGTTATTGGGCCCTATGGGCCCTTGCGATGCTCCTGTCAGGTGTTGGGTGGGCTGGACTGTTCCAATTGATGATACCATCTGTGTTAATGTGGATGGGAGCTCACAGGGTAATCCGGGTGAGGCGGGATTTGGCGGGGCTATTCGGGATTCGACTGGTACTTGGTTGGGTGGTTTCTATGGCAGTATTGGCACGGCAACTAATATGGCTGCAGAGTTGTCGACAATCTTCTTTGGTCGCCTCTCGGCTTGGGATAGGGGGCACAGGCATATCGTCCTTTGTTCCGATTCTCAAGAAGCAATTCGTTTGATTAGAGATAGACAATTTCTGGTTCATCCGCATGCTAACTTATTGGGTGATATTTCAGCCATGTTACATTGGAATTGGCATGTTGAGCTTATTCATTGCCTGCGCGAAGGCACTCAAGTAGCTGATAGGCTTGCAAAAATGGGTATTCGTTCCTCGACCCCTTTTCAGTTTTTGGAAGCTCCTCCTCCGGAGGTTGGCATTGGTCTGTTAGCTGATAAGTGTGGAGTTCTTTTTGAACATCAGTAACCCCCTACTTTTGCTAGGCCGTTGATCTTTTTTACATTTACTTGCACCAAAAAAAAAAGAGTACATATAAGATAGTAGAAAACAGTGACAGTCAACAAAATAAGACATATCGTTTAACAATTAGGGTAAAAAGATCTTTACCTTTCTCGAATCTTCGACTTTTATTCGATTAGGAAGGATGAGTGATGATGCTTGTGGTGGCTCCATGGATCAACTTCTTCTTGGTTCTTCGCTCAAATAATTACTCTTATCAAGTAACATACTCCATCTCAGATAACCTTTAGGGATTAGGGCATATTATGTTTCTCTAAGAACTTGCTTTATTTTTGAAGGAGGGAGAAAGCTCTCTGAGGGCTCAGCTCTTTGGTGACACGCCAGTGTGGGAGATCACGACTCCGGTCAATAGTGATTCCTACTTTATATCCTTTCTCGAATCCATTCTTCAACCGAACTTTATATTCATTTTTGGTATGGCTAATATGAGTTCCACTCGTTAGGGTTAGATTTTCTTAAAGAATTACAGAGACTTAGGAGTCTAGCCAGAAAGGGAGAACGGAGAGGAGATTTCATCCACGAAAAATGTACGTCATTTAAAGATTTTTAGATCTTCCTTTCTTTTTCTAGAAACTCCACCATTTAAACATTTATTCGTTAATGATAGGGATATGGATGAATAGTATAGATCTTCAAGCAGTGTTCAACCCAGAAAGGGGGAGTAATTCCAGGTAAGTCAGTACTGAACAACCTCACTATTTCCAGATACTGCGAGGAATAATATGCTTGTATAATCATGGGTATTATTGTGAACTGTGGTTGAATTTCATTTATGTATTGTGAATTGAACTAGTTCTTAGGAAAGATCTGATATGGCTAGTGCTATATTCTCCATAGGGCCATTCTCCTGCTACAGTGTAAGTTTAATTGATTGATGATTAGTTGCTCCCTTATGCTGGCAGTAATGAGTTCTGTAAGAGAAATTATCGATGTAAATTGGTCTTTAAACCTTTTACTATTTCTCTCTTTCGAGATAACTTGAAAACATGTAGCTACCAAGAGTAGTATAATAGCCCTATCATATTTTGAAATATGCAAGTTAGGTAATTCCTGTATGAAATCTATGAGTCCGCCATAAATGAAATCAGGGGCACATAGAGTAGAAATTTTTGCCAATATTCTTCTAGAGAAGACACATTCAAAAAAGAGGTAATCTCCAGTTTCATCCTCTATATTGCATAAGATACATAACTTAGAGGATATCGAAGGTACTAAGTCTATCCTACATTGCTAGCTAGAACAGAAAAATAACATTAGGTCTAAGGGCTTTGTTTCATATCAATGCATCCCATATGACTCGATTTTCAGACCTTTCCCTCATCTTTCTGACTTCCTTAGTAGTAATCACAGAAATAGGAATACCCTTCCATAAATATATATCTCCCTCCCCATGACTTCTAAATTGAGGAATGTGTAGAAGTGTAGTCTCATCTGAGGAAAGAGACCAGTTCGCATTCCTTATTATTTCTTGGAGCTTGGTATCCTTAGGGAACCGATTTAATAGGGAATTTGCCATCTGGTTTTGTTGTCTAGTTGTCATACCATAAGGAAAGTCTTTCTCCTGCTCATATCTAGCAAGTAATGTGTTGATACATCTCCTCCCTCATTCTAAGAAGTTGGTTAAGAAAACTAGGTATAGTTGACGATGGTTTTTATAGCCCAAAAACTCCTTCCTTTTAGTAAATAAGAATGAATCCATTTAGTCTACGTAGATTGTTTATCACTTAGGATTCTCCAAATCCTCTTGGACATAAAAACTCTATTTTTAGTGGAGATTGACTCCAATGCTAATCCACCTACATCTTTTAGTTGACAAATTGTCTTCCAACTTACTTTGGTTATTCATTTCTCTCTATTCCTTTTCCCCCATAGAAATTGCTTCATTAGTTTTTCTATTGTTTTAACCAACCCTTTAGAAAGAAAAAGATATGAACACCAGTAAGAATTCATAGAAAAAATAACTGACTTCAGTAGCTAGAGATTCCCTCCATAGGATGGTGCTTTATTGGTCCATGACCTCAATTTTCTGGATCTTTTCTATTAAAGGAATACATTCACAGAATCTAAGCCTCCTTGATGAGATAGGAATCCCCAAGTAGAGTAAAGGAGGAGCTTTAGTTTCCATACCTTTAGCTTGAGCTAAAGCATTTGAGATGTGAGAAGCACTTTTGGAAAGTATGATATAGCTCTTGTGTTGATTGACACATAACCCCGACATCTCCTTAAATAAATTGAGAGTTTTCATCAAAAGAGAGACTGAGTGAACATTTTCTTTGCTTAGGAGAATAAGATGTTGGACCCCGATTTTTAAGTAGAATTTAGAAATAATAATTGAAAAGAAATGAGTGTTATTATGTATATGTTTAGGTATAAATGTATTTATACTTAAAGGAAAGTGATGAGGAAAGAATTGATGGATTTTGATAATTTTGGGATTTGAATAGATTTGTATGGTTATGAAAGTTAACGTGAATTAGTGGATTGAAATGGAAG
>JAOTIZ010000008.1:12510327-12520799 GCA_027123425.1 Erythroxylum panamense | reverse complement strand
CAATAGCACCAATTTTTAACCCCAAATCCACCATAATCCAACACCCAACACAATCACAGAAGCAATCATTTTCAAAATTCATGAAAAATGAAACAAAAATAAAAAACATACACCCCAAAAATAATCGGGTCTTCGGTGCCAATCCGGGTCGACGTCGGGTCGTGAGCTCTGGCTGAGCTGAGGTGGTCGTGTGGTGTGTCGAAAACTCGAGGAGGACGAAGGAGAAGGCTGAAGCCGACGTGGACGACGCGAGGGAGGTGAGTCGCGAGACTAGCGCGACAGACGGTCGGACGAGAAGAGGAAGACTCGAGGAGACCATCAAAGTCTAGATCCAGACGAGGGAGGGGCGGCGACGCGGCGTGAAAGAGAGAACTGGTGAGAATTAGGTGGCGGAGAGCGGTGGAGACGGACGGACCACAGAGAGAAGAGAGAAGAGAGTGAGGCGGGACGAAGGTTTGGTCGGGGGTGGGGAGGTAGATTTTTAGGTTTAATTTTTTTTATTTGCAAATAGGTCCCTAGGAATTTTATATTTCACGGAACTACCCAAAATTTTTCGGTATCTATAGTTCGGTCGGTACCGGTTGGAATTTTTTCCTGGTACTTTTATACCTGTACCGATACCGATTTTCGACCGGTACAGAACGTACCAGCCGGTATTGACTGGTATGGTACGAAATTCGTATCGTTAGTCTCTCCCACATGGGATAAACCCACATTAGTTCACTAAGTACATCAAAAATAGTAGAAAATAACAACGTTCAACAAAAAGATATATCGTTTGACATTTAAGGTAAAACAATCTTTGCCTTTCTAGAATGTTCGAACTTTTACTCAATTAAGGAAGATCATTGACGATGCTCTGATGGCGATGCTTACAGTGGCTCCATAGATCAACCTCTTCTCTATTTTTCGGTCAACTAACTCCTCTTCTTAAGTAACAGACTCCATCTTAGACAACCTTTAGAGATTAAGGCATTTTATGTTTCGCTAATAACTTGCTTTATTTTCGGAGGAGGGAAAAAAACTCTATGAGAGCTCATCTCTTCAGTGACAAGCCAGGAGGGAGATCACGACTCAAGTCAGTTGTGATTCTTGCTTTATATCCTTACTCGAATCCCTTCTTTAATTGAACTTTATAGTCCTATTGGGTATGACTAATCTGAGTTCCACTCGTTAAGGTTTGATTTTCTTAAAGATTTACAGAGACTTCAGAGTTTAGCCCAAAAGGGAGAACGGGGAGGAGATCTCATCCAGGAAAAAGGTATGCGATTTAAAGATTTATAGATCTTCCTTTCTTTTCCTTGAAAACTCCACTGTTTAAACAATTATTCATCGATGACAGGGATATGGATGAATAGCATTGATCTTCAAGCAGTGTTCAGCCCAGAAAGGGGGAGTAAATCCAGGTGAGTCAGTACTGAACAACCTTACTATTTCCTTAGATACTGCGAAGAATAATCTGATTGTATAATCATGGGTATTATTTTCATTTCTGCGTTCAGAATTGAGTAACTAGTTCTTAGGAGAGATATGAAATGGCTAGTGCTATATTCTCCATACTAGGGCCATTCTCCTAAAACAGTGTAGGTTTAACTGATTGATGATCAGTTGCTCCCTTATGCTGGCAGTAGTGAGTTTTATAACAGAGATTAACGAAGCAAAATGGTCTTTAAGCCTTCTAATATTCCTCTCTTTCCAGATAACTTGAAAATATGTAGCTACCGATAGTAGTATAATAGCCCTATCATATTTTGAAATATTCAAGTTAGGTAATTACTATATGATATACGTGAGTCTACCATAGTTGAAATCAAGGGCACATAGAGTAGAAATTTTTTCCCATGTTCCTCTGGAGAATACACATTAAAAAAAAAGATGATCTCTAGTTTCATCCTCTAGATTGTATAGAATACATAGCTTAGAGGAGGTTAGGAATTTCAACCTATCCATGGTACTTAGTCTGTCGCACATTGCTAGCTAGAGCAGAAAACTAACATTAGGTCTAAGGGCCTTATTCCAGATCAATGCATCCCACCCTATTCGATTTTCAAACCTTCCCCTCATCTTTCTGACTTCCTTAGTAGGAATCATAGAAATAGGAATACCCTTCCATAAATATGTATCTCCCTCCCTATGACTTTTAAATTGAGGAATGTGCAGAAGTTTAGTCTCATCTGAGGAAAAAGATCAGTTCTCATTCCTTATTATTTTTTAAAGCTTAATATCCTTAGAAAACCGATTTAATAGGGAATTTGCCATATGGTTTAGTATTAAAGGTCCATTCCCTGTCCAGTTGTCATATCACAAGGAAAGTCTGTCTCTTACCCCTATTTGGCAAGTAATGTGTTGATACATCTCCTCCCTTATTCTAAGAAGTTGGTTAAAAAATCAGGTGTAGTTGACTTGGATTTTTAGAGGCTAAAAAATCCTTCCCTTTAGTAAATAAGAATGAATCCATTTAGCCCACATTAATTGTTTAACACTTAGGATTCTCCAAATCCTCTTAGACATAAGAAATCTGTTTTTAGTAGAGATTGACTCGAGTCTTAATCTACCTTCTTCTTTCAGTTGACAGATTGTCTTTTAACTTACTTTGGCTATTCCTTTCTATCCATTCCATTTCCCCCATAGAAACAACTTCATCAATTTTTTTAGTATTTTAATAAGCCCTTTTGAAAGAAAAAGGTATGAATACTAGTAAGAATTCATAGAAAAAATAACCAACTTCAGTAGTTGAAGTTTCCTTCCATAGGATAGTGCTCTATTAGTCCATGACCCAATTTTTCTGGATGTTTTCTATCAAAGGAATAGATTCACAAAATCTAAGACTCCTTGATGAGATAGGAATCCCCAAGTAGAGTAGAGGAGGAGCTTTAGTTTCCATACCCATAGCTTGAGCTAAAGCATTTGAGAGGTGAGAAGCATTTTTGGAGAGTATATTATAACTATTATGTTGATTGACACATAAGCCCGACATCTCCTTAAATATACTGAGAGTTTTCATTAGAAGAGAGACTGAGTGAATATTTGCCTTGCTTAGGAGAATAAAGTCATCTGCAAAACATAAACTAGTTAGAGAACCTTCCTTACATTTGGAGTGAAATTAGCATTAGGATCAGTTAAAGTGTTGTGCTTCAGTAACTGAGTGAGAACCTCCACACAAATTAGGAATAGGTAGGAGAAAAGGGATCCCTTTACCTAAGGCCTCTTTTTCCTTTAGACACCTCCGTAGGGCTCCCTTTAATCAATATCATATAGGAAGTAGTAGAAATGCATTGTTGAATCCACTTAATGAATATTAAGGGAAAGTTCATTTTCTCCAAGGTTTTTAGCAGAAATCCCCAATTCACACTATCGAAAGCTTTCTATAAATCAACTTTTATAGTGCAATTCTAGGGATTTCTCCTACAGTTATACCCTTTTAAAAGCTCCTGAACGATAAGGATATTGTCCCCTATGTCTTTTTTGGACATAAAAGCTCCTTGATTCTCACTGATAAGAAATTTTAGAACCTCCTTCAACCTATTAGCCAAAATCTTGGTGATGATCTTGTAGAAGAAATTTGTACACAAAATAAGTATATAGTCACTCCAAGTTTCCGAGCTAGAGATTTTAAGGTATAGGCACAAAAAAATCTTGTTTGTTTCTTTTAGTGAAACCTCTTTTAGGAAGAACTCATGCATTGCCTCCTTGACTATCACCCCACCCCCAAAACTATTACAAGTTTCTTGATAGAAAAAGCTATTTAAGCCATTCAGACCTGTAGCTTTAGAGCCATTCATGCTAAAGACAACCTTATCAATTTCCTAATCTGTAACAGGTCTTATTAACCAAGAAACTTCATGATCAGGAATTTTAGTGGTTACAAACTATCTGAGATCATAATCCAACTTAGATGGGAGAGCTTCTGATCTAAGTACATTGCTGTAGAAATTCAAAGCTTCCTTAGCTAAGTCATCTTGTCCAAAAACATCCACTCTAACTTCTGTTTTAATGGAAGTAATTCTGTTAGCATTCTTTCGAGCTAATATATAATTGAAGAAGAACTTTGTGTATCTATCTCCCTCTTTTAACCAATGTATTCTAGCTTTCTACTTCAGTAAAGAACATTGATTATCCACTACTTCCAAGTAATTTTTAAGAGCTTCCTTCTTTGCTATAGCTAGAGCACCATCTAAGAGATTCTCTGCCAATGATTTTTGAATAGAAGAGACTTTATCCCTAGATATTTCAATCTCCCTAGTAAGATTCAAACCTCTCTCATAATTAAGAATCTTCAGCTTCTATTTTATAGCCTTGAGTTTTTGGATACAAATGTATTGCTTAGTCCCATAACATCCATGCTCTAATCCCTTCGCTATCACTTCTTGAAAACCCTCTATGTTAATGAGAAAATTGTTAAACATAAAAGGATGATGGAATCTGGAGGTGGTGAACAAATTATCAATCTTTATAGGAGTATGGTCTGAGACACTAAGGTCTACAACTTTTGTAGAGCTTCTTGAGAAAGAATGTAGCTATTCCACATTTAGCAAAGCTCTATCCAATTTTTTCCTAATTTGCTAAATAGAATTTTGTTTATTTGTCCAACTAAACTTATGACCTTCAGATTTTAGATCTATAAGTTCCACCTCATGTAAACAATCATACAAATCAGGGGAGTAGTTGAGTATGTTACAATTACCTTTAGACTCTGACCGGAACAAAGTAGTATTAAAATCCCCGTATACTACCCAGGTTGAATTTACTGAAGACTTGATCCTTCTTAGGTAATTCCAGAGGTCAGTTCTTTGGAATACAATTTTGAATCCATAGACAAAAGTTGCTAAAATCCAAGAATTTTCCATTTTGAAATAAAGCTTAGTGTGAATATGCTACTGACTAGATTCCAGAACTTCTAGTTTCAAATAATCACCATCATAAGCTATAATAATCCTTCCATACGCATGACTTTGATGGTTTGTAATGAACTACCAGTTGCTACCTAGACAAACCAATTTATTCAGATTAACTTCTTTAATTTTAGTCTCCAACATACAAAAGACCTAAGGCTTTTCCTTTAGCACAAAATCCCTTAAAGCATTAAGCTTTAAAGGATTATTTATTCCATGCACAGTCCATACAATCAAAGTCATAATCAATTTTCTTTCCTTTTGGAGCTTTTTCTATTGCTCCTAATGCTTTCTGAGAGGTGATTTACTCAAACTGCTCCTCTTAATTATTACCATTTTGCAAATCAGCCTTTTATAGACTTTGTTCATTCTGTTGAACAATCGAAAATCCTTCATTTTGAATAGTATCACTAGATTCTAGAGCGTTTCCTCCTTTATTCATTGAAGACTTGCAGAATCTTCTGATAGATGATGAAGAACTTCTTTCAACTAAACAGATTCAGTTTTATTTTCCTTCAGAACATCCTCCCTTATTTTAGGGGAGAAATTTACTTCCTGAACCATCTCTTGGTTTTCTGCTACTTGTTCTGTCTCCTCAATCTCTTTGATTTCTTCAGACTTGTTTTTTCTATACCCATCACTTCCTAGTAGTCACCTTTAATGAAGACCCTACCTGTCAGTTTCCATTCTTTTCCTTTGGCTCTAAAAGACAGTTTCCAATGATAAGTCACCAAGACTTTATCTTCTCTAAGAGAGTTTCAATTTGTCAATCTTAGTATAGGGATACTATCCTTCATTCCCTTAGACATATCCATACTCACACATAATCGAGCAAATCCAATACTTTTCCTCAATGCAGTATTTGTATCCATGTAGATAAGTTTCCCTAGGTGGCTCACAAGCATATTCAACCCCTTTGTAGTCCAATACTCTAAGGGGATATTATGAATGTTCACCCATAGAGGAATGTTCTTCGTTCTAATTTTTTCGAGCTCCATACCGGGTTGCCAATTTTGGAGAAATAGTGAAAGTTGAGAGATATGCCAGGGACCCTCTTCTATTACCTTTTGAGCTTCCCATGTAGAAGAAAAGGTAAAGATTATATTGCCTTCTTTATTTAGCATTATCTCTATTATACCTCTTCCTTTCCAGTTTCTCAAAGCCCACGCTTGTATAACCGGAAATGCAGGCTTTTTTTCTATGAAAAATTCCACAAGAGTAGATTCCCATGTCTTAGCTCCCTGCTACAAAACATCTAGACTAGGAGCCACCATTAGCTTATCATTCATCTCTATTGGAGGGCTAAATACCAAAGAGGGGTTAGAGTTATCACCAACCACCTATTCCCATATTTTCCTAGGTCCTTTAATTATGTCTTCAATGGTTGGGATAGATCCTTTAGGAGGAGCAGTCGTGGTAGGGAGTGGGATAATTGTAGAAAAGGATGGGGAAGGCGGTAGTAGTGTAGAAGGTTTAGAAGGGGAGGGAGGGGTGGATTTAGGGTTAGGAGAGATGGTTTGTTTGATGGTTGAAAGATGGGTTGGAAAACCTGTGTCCATTTGTGTTTTGGGAACTAAATTTTTTTGGTTGTTTGCAGGTTTGAGCAAGAGATCTGGAGGAAAAAAAGGGCTAAGCTATTTTCTTTTCTAGAGTTTGAAAGGAGGGAAAAATTACTAAGTTTGTTATGTTGTCTGGGAGGAAGATTTGGCAATGGCGGGGGAAAGAGGATGGTAGTGATGGAGGCGATGGCAGAGGTCAAGTGGCAAAGGTCAAGGCGGAGGTCAAATGGCAGAGTTTTGGCTTGCAAAGTTATTAAATGGTCTCACTTTTACTAGAGTTCAACCAGTGCTTAGGCTTAATCTTGGTTAATTACTTATTATAAAATTAATGATCACCAAATAATGCTAATAATTAACAACTTTTCCATAATTATACTCATTTCTTACTGCTACTTCATTATTTCTATGACCCTTGGCTAATTTCATGTGTTGTCGTGCACTAATCTCCATTTCCTTTGATAAACAGGATAACTCTAACAAATTTGTCATAATTCTCTTAGGTGTGTTCGAAATAAGTATGTTAAGCTCCTCTTTTTATTCAATTGCAAGGATGCTTGAAGCTACTATGGATGAGTTCAAAAGTTCAGTGGCTCCTACAAATGACAACATTCAGCATTCTAGAGCTCATCTTAGTGAAATTCAAATGCAGTTTTACAAGAACTATAATGATTTCTTACTCGTACTCAAAGACTAATTCTTACTTCATCTTTTTCTTTACAACATGAGAGAGCATTTCCTTAAACAGGAATCCACGGGAAATGGTTAAAGAAAAGAGATAACAATTATATTTATAATGTGTTATGCAAAGAATATCTGCTCAGGTAGCTCATTCGAAACTGTTAGATAATTTTGTCATTTCCCATAAAATTAGACAACTATTAATTACATGTTTTAAAATTTTAATAACTTATCAGTTAAGTTATGTAATTTGATCTAGATAAAGATAATAAAGTGGCCCAATAAATTCTAAATTAATAGGTCTAAGTCTATATAGAAAATAGATCCTAATTAGTGTAGACCAGACCCATATCGATCTTGTGATGGAGAAGCTCGACATGGATGTTATAAATAAAAGTTAAGGTTTCCTATAGTTGCTCATATAATCAATCGTAAGCATAAGGATTCTTTGACCTATTAAGAGAGCTTACGCTTTGAGAAAACTATATAAATACCTTACCCGCGTCCCGGAGAATAGTTCCCGTAAATACAATGGTGGATTTGCGCTCGTTTCGACTTTAGAAAGCTCATTGGAAGTTACGGAGACTGGAATTAGGTATTTCAGCATTTCTTCGTTTCTTGCCCTTTCACATTCGATTCAGGATACGTAACTAAGGTGTTGTTACGCATTACACGTCAGAGCAGTGACGTGATTGAGTGGTTAAAAATGACGATTTTTTGATTTTCTTTCCATAAGGTTTTCGGAGATTTAACTTCTATTTCTTGATTTTTTTCTTGCTTTTTATTGCATGAAAGTAGTATACATGTGTTTAGCCTTGAGAAATGGGGTGAAAACAAGTCCGAGAGTGCAAAAAACAAACCCAAAACTCAATAAGAATTGTCATTTTCTAGCAGTAGCGATAGAGACCATCAGGACGTGTGCCTCATGCGCCCGATGGTGCAAAGGGCAGCACATCTGGGGCATGCGATGCACGTGTCAGACGCAGATCGACACGTGGGTTGATCGTGTTGTGCCACGTGTCGATGCATGCGTTAGATAAGCGCACGTGGTCCCCATTCATTATTAAGGAGCATTGCTGGGTGGCACATGTACTGCACATCCACTCACAGCTGACATTAGCAGATGACATTAGCGTTACAGTGCGCTGATGTCAGCCGTACGGGAATTTCTACAATACTTTAAAAAATCTCACAAAAATTTTAGATTTTTAGTAAGGGTGCCCTGGGATATTTTGGGTTAGTTTTCGGGTTTGAAAAATTCATAAAGTGGGTTTTTCCATTTTCTAGATTTATTACATTAGTAATAAATTAAAGTTTAACTCTAGAAAAGGAGTTAAGGTATTCTAAATTTGGTTTCGAGTGAATTTTCATGCTTCGGACATCACTTGAGGGAGATACTTCAAGTTTTTGTGTCTCGAGTCTTATGCTCAATGTTGAGGATTGCATGAAAATTGCTTATAAAAGGAATTAAGACATTCTGAAGCCATTTTTAAGTGAATTTTCATGTAATAAACTTTCCATAAGGGAGATACATAAGGTTCTTGTGTCTTGGGTGGTCAGTTCAGTGCCTGGTGATGCACAATAGTCACTCTACTAAGATTTTTCTTTTACGAAAGTCTTAATTGAAGTTTTTAGAGAATATATTCAGCACGAGTATGTGACAATGAGACTGTCATTCAGATTTTTGCATTTATTGATATTACATTGTCACATACCATATGCCCATAGGGAAGGTGAGGATAACATAAAGATGTATCCCTTGTGTTTGTGGACTTTTTGAGTGCTGATAAAGATATAGTCACCAAAGTGACCTTTCAAGTCAGTATTTTGAATTGTTTTATTTGCATGATGGGGGATATCTCTAATTTTATATTTGGTTATTCTACTCGAAGATTCATTTTGAGATGTGCATAAAGGTGTTAGAGGGAGAAAAGTTGTTGCTCAAGTGATCTATTCTCCCAAAGGTGGTAGTGTTATAAGAGTTGATAGTTTATACTCTGATCGCTTTTATGTGGAGGTCTAATTGAATATATTATGTATTCAGCCCAAAGGTGTTTTACAATATGTGTGATAAGATTTTCAATAAAGATACTATTCAATGACTTTGAGTATCACTGTTATCCTATATTTGTGCTGATTAAAACATTGTTATTTTGTAGTCACCTTTTAGGTCAAAAAAATCAATGTCACTATTAAAACCTTGACCGGTTTCAATACAAATAAGTGGATGGAGGATTTATTGAATGCTATGGAGGTAGCTGAGGTTGATATGGCCATATGGACAGATAAGGTTGATATGGCCATATGGATAGATAGGCCATCTCTACATACATCCATGAGCTTGAGAGCTTATAAAGCAGCCTATGAAACTTAGGATCAGTCTAACAGATTATATCTGATGACCATTAAGAGATCCATACCTGAGCATCTGCTAATTGGACTTCCAAACACAAACATAACGAAGGAGTTTTTTAATAATGTCTCCTAAAGATATACAATCTCACCTAATGTTGAGACAAGTGCCTTGATGAAGAATTATTCTCCAGGAGATATATAGGAGAAGGGGGAGTAATGGAATACATATCAAGAATGATTCATCTTCACAGTAGATTGAAGATGTTGAATATTCCTCTTACTGATGTCTTCATTGTTCACCAGACTCTGAATACACTCCTTCTAGAGTTTAGTAATCTAGTGATGACATATTACTCTTTAGATGAGAAATGGGACTTCAATGCTTTGATAGCCTATTGCCTTTCTGAGGAGGAGTAGAACACCCCACTAATATAGAGTATATATCAGAATATCCTGAGGATATTCAAGTACATAACCTATGATAATGGTATGTTAGAACAATTATGTTCTCTTATAAGGCAACATAAAGAATGACATAATAAAATTTCTCATTTTTTTTCTTAGACAATATGTACATTGCAGCTTTACAACAACACCCATATACGTATAATAACAAAAACTAATCAAAGTTTACATCTCTGTATACAAAACGTGCTACATATATGAGAAATTATAAAAAATATTTTCTCTAGATCCTTTAGTCTAAGTTGACCAACCTTTAAGCCATTTCTTCTATCCAAAAGTACAAGAACTATGTTTCTTCTAGAGTTTCCCTATCATAAATATCCTCTCTCAAACCTGAAATGTCAACGCTGCAATTTTGATGAGTTTTGCGAACTCGGTGAGCTACCCATCATCAACGGTTCACTCATAAACATAACACATACAATTCATGTAATCATATAATTCACATAATTTCACTAATAATCATATAGTATCACATATCACTTTGATCACTTATTTTATATTTCACGTTCAGAGTAATCAA
>JAOTIZ010000008.1:12476108-12497127 GCA_027123425.1 Erythroxylum panamense | reverse complement strand
GTCAGTAAATGCAATGCAACCTATCAGTCTGTCCCAATTTACCAAAATGCCCTTGCTAACAGTAACGGGATGTTACACTCTTTGTGTCTTTTTAAATAAGAGATTCCACCTTTAGAACTCTTGACCAACATCTTATGACAATACTTGCATTCAGCTTTGAAATCCATCCTTTGATCCGGTCTTGGTGAAATGATTTCAAAAATCACTTATCTGTGAACTTGTTCCTCAACTTGCATCATTTCTTCATTTGGTATATGTCGGTACTGGATCAGAATTCTTTCTTAATATTCTATTAAGTATTGAATTAGAAATCCCTATTGAAGAAATATGATCATATCATTTATCTGAAAGAGTCAACATATACAGTTTAATGAACATTTACATATATATATGTATATAGTATATAAGTTATATATGTATATATATAAACACACACACACACGTACACACACAAAATGTAATAAGCATATAAGTTATTCGTAGACATTTATATATACACATACGTTTTAATGAACATTTACGCATATATATTCAACTCCTTATATGTATGTACTTGCTAAAGCTCGTCTAACAAGTACATAGATCCCTATTTTTAATGGTTTGCAGATGAGAAATATAAGGTTTAAATGTCCTAAAAAAGTATAGTTTTTCAAAACTTTTAACAATAATTTATATCTTAGATAATTGAGTTGTATCTTTGTTATCATGATTAAATAATTGAACTTATATAAAGCAATCATTTTAATTCAAAATAACGAATTAAAATGCCCTTGAAAAGTTGATTGTACGTTAAAATAGACTTCATATAAAGTGTGAAAAAGGTAATTAATTGAACTTCCATTATAAAAGATGCTTCAATCACCATTATGGAGAATCTATTACCGGGCATAGACATAAATTCATCACTGATTCACATGAAATTGTAATTTAAAACCTAAAATAGTAGAAATTTCATTCATAAAACTGAATAACCTAACCAAATAAAAAATATAATAAAAGGAAATGAATATAATTGCCCTAATAATACCCTAAACACAATCTAAACTTAAAAATGAGTTCACAAAAAAGCTTCAACTTTGTAAGATTGTAAGATGCTTCTCCTTAATTTTTGAGTTCTTTAACGATCTTCGACAAAATAACATAAAGAAAATCAAAATGTAAAGAGTTAAGTAAATATAAAGGAGATTAGAAAATGATATTAAAAAGCATGAAGATACAAATGTTTTAGTGTGCGAATTAAAACAAAAGAAGTAATTAAAGAATGCTCCTTCGAAAGAATCCATACGAGATACTAACAAAATTATACTGGGAGGTGTAGAGGCAACACAAGAGACATAAGTGAAAGGAATAGACATGAGGAAGAGGAGACAAAAAGAAGGGAGGTCTCCGAGGAGGGGCGACTGACAATAGTGATGAAGAGGGAGTTCTTATATGCTACAGTGAGTGACTAAAGAAAGGATCAGGGTCAACAAAATGATATCATTTTAATATGAATATACCGATCCAACATTGTTAACAAAAGGACATCATTTTAGTAAACAATATTGTTTTAACAATAACCAAATGTTTTGAGTTAGGCTAGTTTGAAATGTCTAAGCCTGAGCTTAGCTCAAAGCCTAAAAATTAAAAAAAAAAAGAGTCTAGACTGATGCCCTATATTTTTTTTACAAGGGAAAGAAAACGAAATTACACAACCGTCCTAAGAATGATGCCCTATTAAACACAAAAAAAACCCAAACCTAGATTTAGAAAGGTAGATAAAGCAATTTAAAGGTGAGAAAAGTTATTGAGTGAGATACAAATCAATACCGGAGAAAAATAAGAAGATTCCTCAAGATTCACTAAGAACATTTAAGATTCAAGGCTAGAGAATTCAAAGTTCTTTCTTGTTGATTGATGATTATGTTTAGCTTATTATGAACTAATTGTGATATAGGTCTAGATGGATGAACCCTAGAATTATGTTTTGAATTGATTTTTTTTGGTTTAATGAAAGATTCTAGTTTCTTGAAAATTATTCACACTTTTCTATTATGTTGGACCGAAGTAAAAAATGGAGAAGATTCAATATTGGATTTATAAATAAGATTGAAGTAGCGAATGCATAAGGTCTTTTATATATCCTAGGTCACAACATGAATGATGAGGGTTAAATGGAGTCTTAGATATAAAATCCATAATCTTTTTTAGTTAGAGTGAAATTTATCATGGGAATTCATATGTTATATTAATACATTTTTATGAAATTTTGATAAGAGAGAACTTTTAAGTGTAGGGATTGTATGTCTTAACCATCATAGTACAATTAAAATTTTGGAATTCCTATTAATTTAAGAAATTATGGTTGATCATTGAACCATGATAAATTCAAGCATAGTAAAGTTTTTGAGAAATTCTTATATAGATCTTGTTAATCGACTAATTGCTTATTCTTAACTATTACTTTGCCTTGGTGTTTCTAAATTATTATTTCAGTTTATTTACTTATATTTTTCAATCAATGATTTGCTTATTTAGATTAGATAATAAGTAAATATTCATTACTAGTAATCACAATTCTTATAGGATCCACCCGTGACTCACCTAAACTATACTATAGAAAACGATAAGTTCTCTTGTCAAAACGATATTTGTTTTGTGTTTTGTTTTTATTTTTGTCGAATCATGTAGCTTGAAACAACTAAAAGATAATAATGCAATTATGAGCTTAATCTTAAAAGATTATGTGAATGCCTCTACGTTGTTAGCTCCAGTAATTGAAGCAATTTTATTTCATGATATCAAACTATTTACCGGTGACCAATCGTTGTCCAGTACGGGAACTCTGGGAATCTTTCTCTCGCTTCAACAGTTACCTACTTCAATTTTCGTCAACTCATCGTCCAACAACTTTCCAATAAAACCAAATTCATACGATGAGAACCATCTCTCTGTACAAGATCTCAAACTGCATTAGCTCTAAGCCAAGACAACCCTCCACTTGATTTTTCTTCTGAATTTGTTTCAGATGACCACCATATTTTCTTCATTAGAAACAGAACTACTTCTAATGAATCAAGATCAGATTCGCCAAGTCTTTTCATAAAACGTAAGGCATTTTGGTAAGAGGACGCACTAGCAAATGATCTTAAACTGGTGTCAAAGCTACGAAATCCCAGCAACGCCAGGGCCATGCATCAACGTAACTGAGATATTATTACTAAAGCAGCGTTTATCTCAACAGATATAAGATTAAACTCAGAGTGGATCGGGATTAGTCTCATAGGATTCAGAATATGTGGCTGCAGAAGTAGTAGCTTATTCAATCCCTTACCAGATTCAGCATAACTCTTTTCAGACATTTCCACACCAATGACTGTCTGCTTTGTCCTACGTTTTGTTTTATTCAGATTCAAACCATGACCTTTACTGCTTCCAACTTGAATCCTTATTCAAACTCACCAAAGATGGATATTGGAACTAATTTAAACCAAGTACCACTAAAGATATCCTTTAGATTCAAATAAAGCATACAAGGAGATGGTTCACTTTCCACAGCAACAATGGGTTACAAATTTATATTCTTTTAGGGACTCCATCCAGAAATATCAGAAGTAGAAAGGAATTCAAATCTAAACTTTAGCATGTAAATGCAGAAATGAGGTTTACAATGATAATTTTGTTGGTTTATGCCCTATAGCTAATAAGAAATAAGGCATTCTTTATCAGTACATATTTGGATGTATATGATAAAATTCCGTGGGATAATTATACATTACAAATAAAATTATAATAAGATTATAATAATGAAATTCATATTGCATGTATGTATATCCTTAAATTGTTCTTAGTCATTGTTCTACTAAATTTGAACATTACCAGAACATAAAAAAAATTAGCATATGTTTTATTTTTTCTTATGAAGAAAGTAATTAATCTCATAGGTTAAAGTATAGAAATACTTAAACAAATGTATGAGTACTTGTTAGAGAATGAGTTCATTGAACAGACTCGATATAAGAAATCTATTTGGAACATTATTTATATGTCTATGGAATTCTCATTGTGATGATTGTATAAGTGATCTTTTGACTTGAGGTCATCAAAGTTATCTTGTATAGGGATTTATATATTTTGATACTACTTATAACCTATTTAATCATTGGTTGATCAATTTATAGTCAATGGATATAGCATGAATTATATGGAGGTAGTTGTGTGATCAAGATAAGATTCATCACCTTAAAGTAATTAGAAAAAATGTTCCATTATTTTCGATTAGTATTCATTCGGAAAATTTAGTTAAGATAGAATGAATCTTTGTAAATAATTTGCAAATGTCATTAATTGAATCAATAATTAATGACGGAGAACTAATAAGATTAATAGACTCAAAATAGAATAGACATTAATTTCATGTTTTATGTCTAATCGAAAAATTGTATGATGAAATAATTGAATTATACAAAAAAATCATGCACGGAAAGGTTAATCAAAATTACTTTGACATTCCTATATATTTAGGTGGTCATGATGTGTTACTAGACATCAATCTTAATCTATAATTATAAATTGTTTAATTGAAGAATGAAAGATAAATTAAAAGAAGTTTTAATTTATCTAATTTTAATTATGAATTAACATTATAATTTATAATCATTGTCAACATATTTGGGAATCTAATTGACTCACATAGTTAAAGAATGGGTTGAAGAGAGCAAAGTTATTTTAATTAAGTTGAACTTGATTGTAAAGTTTGAAAAATTTATAATTAAATATGAGATATTTAATAAAATAAGAATCAATATGAGATATTGAATCTTATTTGGACATAATTAATATTTAATTAGAATTATTTGTAATTATAATTAAATTTTAATTGAAATTAAAATTTAATTTCAATTAAATTAATAAAATGTCAAAAACCTATTGTAAATAAACTTAAACATTAATAGAGCTAGTACTTATTCCTTAACCCTCTATGTTGTAAAGATCTCTAAACCAATTTTATGAATATTGTTAGAGGCTAAATATTTGTCAATTACGGTAGTTGAGATAGATCAATTTTAAAAACGATTAGAAAGATATTACAAGAACAAAATTAAGTTTTAGAATAAGGTACAAATTTAGATATACACTTTATTAAGATTTAAGTATTATTTATTTTATAGAATTAAAGAGATTTTAACTTTTGAGATATCAAAATATGCAAAAAAAAAAAGACTTCGTAATTATTTAGCTATGGTCGGAGTCTGATTCCGGCATGACTTCCCAACAAATTTTGCTTCATAAGTCAAGAATTACAAACGTAATTACATATATATACTTTACTTTCAATTAGGTCTAAAACTAAACTGAAGTGCAATGTATGGTAACCATACAAACTCCACAAGCAAAATTATGCTGTACTGAGCTTGGAATTCCCACTTTGAAGCCCTAACTTAAATCAGACCATTCTGAAATTACAAATTTATTTGCGGACTTCTTCATTTTCACCAGACTTTTTTGGGTGCCATAAGGCAGAGGATTTGTTCCCATAGGCCAGGAGCGCCTAGACTGCCCAACCCAATGACACTTGAGCTACAGGCAGCTACTGTCCAGTAACCAGCCATTATTTCCTCTCTCAATTGCTCCTTTTCCCACCCACAATACCCATCAAAGAACCTAAACTCACCTATGCCAACCACATTTCTCTTTACCATCTCTGCTGCACACCCAACAGTCTCTTTAGTCCCATAGTACATTCCCTTCATCACTTCTTCAAATACCCCGCTCTTTGCCACCCTTTCATTGTCATAGGCCCCTCTTGGGCTCACCAAGAACAACCCCTCTTCTAATGGGCCCCCAAAAAACAACGGCCTATCTGAGAACGTCCCCGCTACATCCATTGTTGTCGACCTCATCTCCTTGATCGACATAAGAGACGGCCGATTCAGTATGATACCAAATGGACCAACAGGCCCAGTTGATAAGAGAAGGATAACCGTCCGTTCAAATATGTGGACCCCATCGAGTTTCTCTGTGGCTATGAGCAGGCATCCCTTCTCGGGCTCATGAATGGTGTGGGCCCATTTGTCACCAACTGTGATCTGGTGCATGCGATCATGATCAGACACTGTATCAGGATCCATTGTTGATGATGGGTCGTTGAGCGTCTGCTCTTGCTCGACGGCAACTAGCCTTGCTCTGAATGATCGCCAATCAGCTTCCAGATAAGGTTGACTTGCATCATCAGACGACAGGTGGCAGCCTATTGTTAGAAAACAAAATCAAACTCGGACACTTTTATAATCCACACCAGAAAATATCGAAGTTGTATATCCGAAGTTGGAACGTTATGAGAACAAAATAATTGCAACTGGGGAGGGACTTACGGGTAGTGGAAGATGGAAGAGCAGCTCTTCTGTACTGAAACTGACTGAAACTTCTCTTGGGGTAGGTAAAGACTCTAGCTTTGATTGAAGGGCCACGTTCTATGGTCTTGGGGAAGGAGCTTGAGGTAAGAAAACAAGCTTCCATGTCTGCAGAAGTGCTTCCTTCTTAGTTTAATTTCTTACCCGGGAAAAGAAATGGGAATATACTGATGGCTGGGAGAGGCGGAAACGTAGAATATATAACATTCAGGTGAGGGTTAATGTGAGCCACAAAGTGGACTAGAGTCCCATCCCATCTTGTTACATGTTACCTTTTGGACCTTTTTAAGGAATGGGGACATTGGATAGGACTTACACATGGCACAACAAGAGCATGTGCGCATATGCTAGAATCCCCTTTCGTTGATGTGTCATGCTTGTAGCCACTTGTTTATTCATCAGTAGGGATGGATAAGTGGCTGACAATTTCTTCAGAGACAGCTGCGCTTCCACAAAAATCTAGTACTAAAATCCTATGTGGCATTGTGTCACTGGCCACATTTTCTGGATATGTGGATTTGGATAACATTGTGGCATCCCCTCCCTTTCAAGAACTCCTAGCTGGAACTACCGGTTGGCTTTCAACCAAGAGTTTCTTCTTTGATTTACTGTTTTTTACAGCTGGAGTTATACTGCAATAAGAATGACTCAGTTTCGCTCAACAATGGGATATGCATTTTCAGCTACAAGTGATAATACGAAAATTGACGTGATGTTATTCTGAGCATTTGAGCTCCAGAGATGTTAAAACAACTTCACAGGAACTAGTTGGCCAGATTTGAGCACAAGACCCTGCAGACACTTCAGAAAAAGAAAAGCGTATTAGGATAAAAAGGATATGATTAAGCAAATCAAAGAGACAAAAGATGTAAAGGTAATGTACCAGGGAACATCGCTTGAACTTCCATCTCTCAAGAGCAAAGCTCTTGATTGAAACTCTGTTGTCTGTTTCTGCCATTCCTTCCACACAGGACTAGATTTTATCTATAGGGGTGTCTTTCAGACATCAACCAAGGGTTGATAGAGATGGCTTCTGTGAAAGATCAATGATGTGCGCAGCCACCAGTGCAGTTTTGCTAATAGGAAGGTTTCTTGGTTTCAACCCGTAATTGTCATCACAAGTCACTAGAAATTGTCATCTGAATGGAAAATATGGTGATTGTCCAGTTAAACGATCAGACTGTCGAATGTACAAGATTTCCCTAGTCTTTTTATTGGAAGCACATAATTGTCTTCTATATAAGCTGCATCAAGCCAGATATTATACAGTTGTTCCAAAATGCTGGAGCTGGAGAAAGAACTAGCTCTATCTCCCATGCCATGAGTGAAACAACTGGAATCTTTTCTGGTTCTTGTGTAATATGCCAAAAATAATAATCATGGACAAAAACATTTACAAATAACTCAGCTCCAAGCTGCATGTTGTAAAAGATCATTGCATTCACTTGGCTTCCTGCTGGACTCTAGATGCAATATTATTCTACAATTAGATGTAAACGTGGACATATGGTCGATATTCACATCAATGATTGTTTAAATAAAATCATTTGCGAATTGTATTTACTTATACATCCGTTAAACTCTTTTATGTTTTTGTTATCTTTATGTGTTGTTATATGAACTTAAATATAACATTTGAGACGACGACGATGATGATGTAATTATTTGATACAATTACATTAAGAATATTTAATAAGGACCATTTCGTGTGTCCTTATCTTTGATCTCCTACTTACACTAAATTGGACTAAACAATTAGAATTATGTAGTTCTCATACTTGTCTAACAACTCATATGATCAACGTGAGCAAGAGCACATGTACATTTGTTAGTAATAAATGGCTTCTCGATTAATGAATAGATCTTTAAGTGAATTTAGTATGTTATATCTTAGATCATTTATTGCATCAATTATCACATCAATCTCGTTATATAAATATTTTGTATTCATACTACCTTCTACATATAAGTTGGACCATTTTCAATACATCTCGATACAAACTCGAATTTACAGTGATCTTCTTTATTTCTCAATCTTTTGAGTCAAATTAACTTACTTTTCTAAATTGTCTCCATTATACTAGAACAATCATGATTTTCTAATACATTATAACATAGTAAACATTAACTCAATCTTCTAGAATTAGAATATGAGTAAAAAGTATATTATAATTTGGGATTCACACAACCTCAAATGATCCTCAGACAATATTAGCTCAAAACATAACTTATATTATTAGTTGGTAATGCACACTTAGTAAAATTCATGTGTTACAGTAATAATTCTCTTTTATTAGAGTGTATGTGTTTCCTCAAATAGTGTACTAATAATAGTTCAAATGTTTCATATGCCTAACTCTAGTTCACTTGTTTATTCATTTAAACCACTATTAAAAACTCATACTTGACATAGTAAGACAGAGTAGATGAACATATCATTTTTCTATATTGTGTCGTTATTAATAACTCTTTACACCATTGAATATACTTCACATCGATATTAGTATTTTAACTTTTGAGTACTCATTTATCACCTAGATAAATTTCCTAAAGCTTATCTTATCTCGATTTCTACAAATTAACAAAGGCGATCACCTGTATAAGAAAGGTATTTCGTATACGTTTGATATACTTCGTATATCTAGAACTGAATATTCAATACTTATTTTAATATTCATTTAATAAAAAAATTCAAATCAAAATCAAGTATTCACATATTTCTAGAACTAAAATTTTATATAAAATTTATTAAGTAAAATGTCATTTAATTCTCAACTAAACATATATTACATCAAATACTCGATGACAAACAAACTATCATCATAAATAAAAAGTATTAGTCAATAGACATATTCATTGTTCTTTGTACTAATGTGTCCTTGACTTAGTTATACTTAATATCTATATGTTTGATTTAATATTAATATTTGAGCTCCCTAATATTGTCTTTCAATGTACTTATTCATACATAATATAGTATGCATGAGACCGTTATTTACTTTGAAATAAGAAACCACCTTTATCTCTCATTTTTTTATAACATTTGTGGAGATACATATTGTTTAGGTGCTCACCTTTGGTAATTAGTGTCACTAGATGTTTTACTATAGTACATACCAAATCAGTTAACTATTCATTGGCCTATAATAATAACCTGGTAGTTAATGAATGATATTTAGCAATCTTAACCTCAAAGATGTATGCATTTTTAGCCATGTTCTTCACTTTGAATGTTATTAATATCCAGTTTGTTTGCTTGTTTGACAAATTAAGTATTATCACTAGATATCAAAATATCATCTGCATGTAACAATAACCAACATTAAGTTCAATGTCTTAGCATTGAATGCTCCTACCTAAAGCAAGTTATCAACATGGAACATATCTCCTTGCATGGTCTATTATACCTCTTGAACTCACGCATAACAACATCTATAACAAGTTAAGGAGTTCTTCTTTCACATAAGTCATATTCCTCACAATTTTCTTATGTCGAGTCATAGTGTCTTTTTTAAATATTATCGTGATTTCATGTCATAAGATAAGAGCCTTTTTCTCTTGTAATACATATTAGATTTCCATACTCCATATTTATAACCTGTCACCAATAAAGTTTTCACCTTTAGTTAATTCTATGACAAAATTCTTAAACGCAGTAGTCATTTTTCTTAAACATATAGTTTCCATAATGACATATTTAATATGTGATTTTGTCATTTTCAATTAATATGATGCAATTCTCTAAATATAAGATCACTAAGTATGCAATCATCATCTATATAAGAATTAATCAATAATTAATCATTCTATTTAGATATATTTGTTTACAAATATCTTAAGTATGATATATTAACAAATATGTATAAAACAAAAAAAGTAAAATAACAATGCATTTCAAATTAATAGTTATAATAATGGTTGCTATAAACAACTAATGCTACGTAAGTATCATTAAATATTGAATAAAAAGGTGACTAAAATTTAACTAATTGTGTCTTCATGAAATTCACACAATTTTTTAATGTTCCAATTTGAATTAAAATCGGGGGTTCCATTATAACCATTTTCTTGAAAGAAATTTAAGGAAAAATGATTTCAACACAGTTGAATAATAAAGTTAATCAAACTAATTAAACAAAATATGGACAAACAATTTAGGAATTAATAAAAGAGAATAAATTGAATAAACAAATCATTGATGAGAAATATCCTCTAAACAAATATTTAAACATTTGAAAATAAATTCATAAAGGAGGGAAAAAAACCAAAGAAAGCATTCATAAATAAATATACACTAAACTTATATAAGTTGTAAAAATGTAGACAAATTGTGGCTTTCATAACATATCCAAAATAACAAGATCTTATAATTGACCTTGAAAAAAACTTTAGTTGAGCCCCAATAAGCTTGTAGGTTTGGCCTACACTTATGATAACTTATCAACCCATTTGATATAACCTAAATTTTTCAATCATTGTTGATTAATCAATCAATCAATTAATTAAAAATTAATTATCAAAAATATAAGTTTATTTAGGATTTAGGAATAAGTTAAACAAACATTATTCCACACATAGAATAAGTGAAATATTCCTTATATACAAATATAATTAATTCTATTCTTAAGTTTTATTTAACCTACTAACCAAATACCTATTTTTTGCTACTTTGAAAAATATAACCACCTTTTTAAAGAAAAACACATAACAACAACCACTTAACTTTGTATCGCCGGTCATCTTCTTCACCACCACCAATGAGGAGGGTGATATTGAATAACAAAGATATGACGATCATACTAATGAGATATTGTTAGTATCTTCAACAATATAAGAGAGGGCCTCGAAAAAAATACATAAAACCCAAAAAATCAATGTTAAATTATTTCAAAGTTGAATATATTATGATTTTAAAAAACCCAAAACTAACTTTAGATGGTTTTATGTTGTTGGCTTAAGTTGAGGAAGATTGTCACAGTGACTTCGGTGGATATGATGTGTATCATGTTTTTCTTGGGTAAAATTTCAAGTAATCAATAAATAAGAAAGTTTACACTTTACCAATCAGTTTTGCAAACATAACATGGGGTTTTATCTAAATAATGGTGGCTTGGTCAGATTAAATAATTTGAAATCCTCTACTAGTAAAATGTGGAAGAAGATGGATCAAGAAGAGGGTTGTTTCTCAATGGCTAAAATAAGAGGTAAGCAAGGAACTTCTCCACTTCGTCACCATCAAAATTTATATGCTTTTGAAATTTGTTAACATAAATGATAATAATAAATACTGCCCTTAAAATAAAACATATCAAGCAAAAAACACTACAATTTTATTTTGGAAGCATTAAAATAACTAAGGTGGCTTATAGAATATGATGGAAACAAAAATTTTCATTTATAGAAGATGGCCAATATACTTATTTAATTATACTTGGAAAGTATTTCTTTCACCTTACTATTAAGTCGTGTTAAAAAATAGTACATGATTTATTAGAACAACCAGACAATAAATCAATAAGACATTGCTAATTGACATTTTTATCCAATGTTAAATTCCTAATAAGATAAGAATATCATTTTCAAATCAATGGCTACTCCACTATGGAGTTTTACTTGTAATTATACTTTCAAGACAATCAAGATAAGCATTTTAATTACAAATTAATAAATTAAATTCTTCTTATATTTATCATAATGCAGGTAAAATATGGCTTTAATACCAATGTTATATATATATGCAGATAACATGATAGGATTGATACTTGCTTCACTGATTATTTAAACAAAATCACTTACAAATTGTGTTTGTTTATCCACCAGTTAAAGAACTTGTTTTAGGATTCTCCACCCGTTGTTCCACACTCTTTTCTTTTTTTTGTTTCTTTATATGTTGTTATGCTATTTTGGAAATAACAAGAATTTAAATAGAAATTCAAAAGGCTTTAACTGCCTTAAGTAGTTATCTTAATAATAATAATAATATAATTTTTTATAGTTGCATTAAAGATATTAGATAAGAACCATGATGGTTTCCTTATCTTTTAAATGTTCCTCATCAAATAAGTATTCATATTCCAAACAATAATACGTTAGAAATATAAAATGCATTCAATTATGGCTCATGAGTATGTTGTATACAAAGAAGCATGTTTTATCAATCAAATACATATAAGCATTCAAGTACAAGTGAGAGGATTCTATAAAGAATCCTTCAATGGTTCATCATTTTTCTTATTACTTGTAACAGTTCAACTATTGGTTGTGACATTCCTCTAAAGAATAGTATACTAGTATCAATATAAACTATTCAAGTCATATAGGAATGAGGAGTGAATAAATCTTGATCAGTAAGTCCTACCTTAATCAAGCAAGCTATTGCAATCAATAGTTTGTTACAAAATAATAATACAAAAGTCCACAACATAAATTAGAATGAGGCATGGATGTTAGTTTATTACTCATAGGCCAATGTTGCTGACAGATCCATATAGGCACTACACATTTTAGAAAAGTATAATCTTTTTGTTTGAAGTAAAGATAGCAGTTGACATTTGTTATCTTAGACATAAATATAAGTATTAGTTTGGATTGTAATAATAATTATATCCAAAATCCTCTTACTAAATTATAATAGGATTTTATTGTGTAAATGTTTATATAAGATAGTAGATTTTCATAAAAGGTATGCACCCATTTATTAATACTAAAATACCCTTTCTAAAATATTCCTTACTAATTTGTACATAGAAGTAATCACGCTGGAGAATACTTTGACATTGCAATAAATTTTCTTTAAAAAATTTATAAATTGAAGAAGGATGTGTGGATTTAAAACTCAAAACATTACCAAAACACCATTTGGCGCCATCTACTAAAAGCGTGAGAAAATTTCCATATACCTATTCAAATAATTCTTAACTTTCTTTAAGTAATTGTGGTAAAAAGAAGACGGACACTTAGAAAAGCATTCCACCTTGTTAGAATTTAAGAATTTTCTATATCCTTTAAGAGATTTTTTGTAACTTTTTATTCAATAGTAGTATTAGTTTAAAAATATGTGAACATCCTTATTTTTTGGAATTTGTATTTGATGAAAACCAGAGAGTTTAGTATTGACAAAACAAAAATATGATATTATAGTATAAATATCAAAATATAAATGAAAAGTGTTGTTCTAGCCAAAAAAAAAAAGAAATCTATTACTTTTGTTTCTCTGCTATTGTATTCTTCCTTCCTTTAGTTGAAAGATGATACTTTTACGTGGTATTAAAGCTTTCAAGATTTTAAAGGACTAGTGAGTGATTAAGAGAGAAAATTAGCAGGGCTTTCCTTCTAAATAAAAAATAAAAAATAGACTCTAAACCTTAAAAACCTACAAAACACCATGGCTTCTAGTAATACAGCAATTACAACCCCTGTATTCCTAATTCTTGATGGTGATAACTATCAAATTTGAGTTGTTAAGATAAAAACTCACTTGAAAGGCCTTGGTTTATGGCAATAAGTTCAAACAGAGAACTAACCACAACCTTTGGGTCAAAATCTAACCCTTAATCAAATAAGGGTTTAAGAAGAAGAGTTAACAAAAGCTCTAAAAGCTTTGTTTCATATACAAGGTGCAGTCTTAAGTGCAATTTTCAAAGGATTATGGCTTGTGAAACTTCCAAAGAAGCTTGGGATAAGCTAAAAGATATGTATATGGGGAGTAATAAAACAAGAAAAATCGTATTTTGAATTTGGAAAGGGAATTAAAATTCATATTTTGAATTTGGAAAGGGAATTTGAAGTTTTGATGATGAAGGATAATAAGACTATTCAAGAATTTATGGATGGGCTCATAGAAGTGGTTAACAAAATCAAGCTTCTTAACGAGGATTTAACAGATCAACGAGTGGTGGAGAAGGTTCTCATGAGCTTGCTTGTAAAATCTGAGTCTAACATTTCTTCCTTTAAGAACTTATAAGGATATAACTCAAATTCCTTTATCTAAGCTTGTTTATGCCTTTCAAGCTCAAGAATAAAGGAGATAACTGAGATAAGGAAAAAAAAGACTTTCCATTTAAAGCAAAAATGGAAAGTTCAAGCTGGAGAGAAGAAACAATTTGGTACAAAGAAAGATAAACAAAAGTATGAAGGCCACGTTAACAAAAGTGGTAGCAAGAAGATATTTCCTCCTTGTCCTCACTGTAATAAGAAGGGTCGTTCACAGAGAAATATACAATTTCATTCATATAAGAAGTTTGTTCAAGTGGAGAGGGTATGTGAAAAAAAAAAACCAACAAAGGCAACAAGCTCAGATAGCAGAAAATTAGCAATAACATCATATGGAGAAGTTATTTATTGCCATATGTTATATAAGTCACTATACTAACACCTAGCTTATTGATAGTGGTTGTATAAACTACATGACACCTGATTTAAGTAGCTTCAGTAAGCTAAATCAGTCATACAAGTCTAAAGTGAAGATTGGGAATGAAGAATTTGTTAATGTGAAAGGAAAAGGAGTTGTGGTTATTGAGACTCTAACAAGTACTAAATACATTTCATATGTGTTATTTATGTCTAAAATTTGTAAAATTTTACTAAGTATGGGTCAATTAATAGAGAAGAATTATTCATTACATTATTAAAATATGTCTTGCACCATTGTTGATTATGTTGGTTGTGAGTTAATGGTTGTAAAAATAAGAGCCAAACACTTTATAATTAATTTGAAAGAGACAAATATGCTTGAGTTTAATACTGTTATTGATGAATCTATGTTATGGCATAAAAGATTTGGCCATTTTAATTATATTAAACTTAAGCACTTGTATCACAAACAATTAACTTGAAGTCTTCCTATTATGCATAATAAAAAGAATGTGTGTCAAGTTTATCAATTTCAAATGTAAAATAAATTTTCATTTCCTATTAATAAGGCTTGGAGAGTTTCTAAAAAGTTGCAACTTATTCATACAGACGTATGTGGACCAATGAATACATCTTCACCAAGTGGGAGCAGGTATTTCATCTTATTCATAGATGATTATAACAGAAACTGTTGGATTTATTTCTTGAAGCAAAAATCAAAGGTGGCTAATGTATTTAACAAGTTTAAGGCTTTGGTAGATAACCAAACAAATTATAACATCAATATGATAAGATCGAATAATCGCACCAAATACACATAAGATAAGTTTGATAGATTTCGTGATAAAGCTGGTATTGAATATCAGCTGATTGTCACTTACTCTCCTCAACAAAATGGGGGGAATGAGAGAAAAAATAGAACCATTGTAGAGACGGCAAGATGTTTAATATTTGAAAAGAAAATTCCAAAGTGTTATTAGGCAGAAGTTGTCAACACAACTATGTATTTGTTAAACAAACTTCCAACCAGGTCTATAAAGGATAAAACTCAATTTAAAGCTTAGAATGAAGTTAAACCAGTTGTAGGGCATCTCAAAGTATTTAGAAGTTTATACTAATCTTATGTACTAGATGTGAAAAGAAACAAATTGGACCATAAAGTTGGAGATGAGAATCTTTATGGGAAATAGCTTGATCTCTATGGGCTATAGAGTTTTAAATTTAAAAATAAAAATAATCATTATGTACATCAAATTTGATAAGGTAGTTGTATGAAACTGGGAAAAAAATGAGATAGAAACTGTAAGTGTTAATCAAATTGGGAAAACCATACCCTAAGTTCTTAAAGAAATAGAAGATGAAATTGGTGATGAAAATTATGATGATGTTCCAATGAGAGGAATGAAGTCACTTGATGAAGTATATGAAAGATTCAACGTAACTTTAGTTGAGCCCATATCTTATGTTGAGGGTACTAAAGTGGATGGTTAGAGAGTTGCAATGAAGGAGGAGCTAAACATGATAAATAAAAATGGCATTTTGGAGCTTGTAGATAGGACCAAAAATTAAAAGATAGTTGGTGTTAAATTATAGAATCAAATATAACCTAAATGATTATGTTAACAAACTTAAGGCCAAATTGGTTGTGAAAGGTTATTTCTAAGAGTATGGTGTTGATTTTTCAAAAACCTTTGCTTTAGTAGCTTGACATGATATTATAAGGCTTCTAGTAGATTTAGCAACAAAGATGGATTGTAAATTTCCTATTAGGTATTGTTGTTGTTGTTGTGGTTGATGATGATGACGTTAAATCAACTTTGCTCAATGGTTTCCTTAAAGAAGATATATATATTGAGTAACTAGAAGGATTTCAAGTTACAGGTATCAAAAACAAAGTTTAGAAGCCCTTTAAAGCTCTCTAAGGCTTAAAACAAGCTCTAAGAGCTTAGTATAGAATAATCAATGGTTATTTGTTGTTGTAAGGATTCAAAAGAAGTGAAAGTGAAGCTACTCTATATATGTTAAAAGAATAAGAAGATGTTCAGCTTATTATCTCTTTGTATATAGATGAATTGTTAGTTACATGATACAATTCAAAAAAATTATGAAATTTGTGTCACAAATGGAAAGGGGATTTGAAATGTCCAATTTGGGTGAAATGAAATTTCTTTTAGATATGGAAATTTATCAATGTGAGGTTGGAATTTTCATCTCACTGTAAAAGTACATCTAGAGATTTTGAAAAGGTTTTATATAGAGAGATCAAAATCAATGGCAACTTCATTGGTTGTGCATGAGAAATTTTCAAAGCAAAAAGTTGGTAATAAAGTAGATGTTTTTAATTATAAAAGTCTAGTTGGCAGCCTACTTTAATTATACTTTAAGGATATATTTGATGCTCTCAACAATCTTACTCTTAAATTTTAAGCTTTCACTCGTTAGATTCATTTTGGTGTAGTTAAAAGAGTTTTAAGATACATTAAAGGAACTTTTGACTATGGTTTGTGGTTCCTTAAGAACGAGAGTTATCTAAAGACATGTAAATAATGATTGGGAAGAAAGTATAAATGATTTCAAAGGCACTTCCGATTATGCTTTCTCATTTGGAAGTGGAGTTTTTTTTAATAAATGGAATTTAAAAAGCAAGAATTGGTAGCCCAATCCTCAATAGAAGTAGAGTATATTTCTATAGTAGCACCAACAAACCAAGCAATTTGGTTAAATAAGTTGCTATCAGACCTAGGACAAAGGTAAAGGATGCAATTATTGGGTTGGCAACAAGTCAACCATTGTTATTACAAAGAACCCTGTACAATATGGAAAAAACAAATATATAAATGTGAAGCTTTATGTAATAAGAGAAGCTAAAAAGAACTATAAAGTCAATTTAGTGCATTGTTGGTCAAAAAATCAAATTATTGATATATTGACTAAGAAATTTTTCGTAACCGAGTTGAAAAGGTTAAGATCAAGGCTTAGAGTATCAAAGAGAATTCTCAAGGAGGAGTGTTAAAATTTGAAAAAATTCTAGATACTTTAAGATATTTTTTGTAACTTTTTTGTCGTATTAGTTAAAAAGGTTAGAAGATCCTTATTTTGTGGAATTTTTATTTGATGAAAGCTAGATATGTTAGTTAGGTTTGGTATTGACAAAATAAACATATGATATTGTAGTATAAATATCACAATATGGATGGACAAGTGTTGTTCTAGCCAAAACAAAAATTAGAACTCTATTACTTTTTCTTTCCTGTTATTCCATTCTTCCTTCCTTTTGCTAAAAGTTGATACTTTTACATACTTATGAAAGAAGAAAATGTAGCATTTGCCACTGAATCATGTAACCAAACCACCGCCATTGATTCCATTAAAACGACTTACCTACCAAAAACAGACTGTCTTTATAGAGTTACTAAAACAACAAGTCAACATGCAAGAAAGGAGACATATACACACCCATCAACCACCTTCCAAAGGTTTCCTTTCGATTCTACTCTCTACCCACACAACATATCATGTATAAAAATCTAATCTAATAGCATATAACTCACTAATACCTAATATTATGTTGGAACGATTACCAAACAAATTTAAAATATCAATGTTGAACACCTACGATGGAATGTACGCCTTTATCAACCATGTCTATATGTATAAGGAATTTATAGATCTACACGTAGAATCATACATGATAAGGATTGATCATCAACATTGAAAAAAGCAACAAGATCATATTATCAATGCGTGCAATCAACTTTGATAGCCTTTTTTCAATAACCCACTAATAGACTTACATCTTATTTTGTAAGCAACAGGTGTACAACTAGAGATTCAGTGTACTTTATCTTAGTAACTCAATAAAGTGAAGAAAGTATTAGTTTTTATTTACAATGATTCAATTTGGAGGCAAGCCAAATCGTAAACTTGGATGTCACAATAACAATTACAACATTCACTAATGGCCTTAAACCTAGCAGGCCTTTATGGAATTCCATGTATAAAAAAATATACCCCATAATTATGAAGAAGTCTAGGTAAAGATGCAAAAGTATTTGTATTTAAAGGCTGAGCATAATATTCAAATGTAGAATGATTGAGCACAGAAAGTGAAAGACAAGAAGAGACTATGAGGGTCAATCCTCAAACTAAAGGAAAGAAGTCTTAAGGCTAACGAAGGAGAAAAATTATAGAATAAAGATGGAGAAAAAGATTCCAAAATTCAATATCTCCGTAAATATGGTGATTGATTATGTATTAAATAATGACATGATAAGAAGACTGATAAAAATGTTGACAATAACATCCAAAAGAAATAAGGACTTATATTGTCAATTTTATAAAGATATTAGGCATAATACAAAGGATTGCATAGACCTCCATTAACTAGTCAAAAACCTAAGCAACTAGGTAAGTCTTAGGATATTTATGATGAAAGAAAAAGATAATTGAGATAAACAAAGGGACAAGGAAAGCAAATACACAAATTGCAGGTCACAAATGAGAGAACTATAAGCATACCAACCAACACGCAAAAAGATATTCAACATTGTCGTAGGAGAAGAACTTAAAGACACCAAAGCATAACTTAGGTGTACCATATAAGAGCACAACAAGATAAACATCAAAACAATATATTAGGAAAGAGAAGTAAAATAGCCAAAGTTACTATAAGACAACAACAAATGGAACCTAGTGCACCCACATAAAGACCTAATAGTTATGAAATTGTCAATGGTAAATTTAATGGTGAAAAGAATTTTAGTTGATATGAAAAGTGCATGGTTATCTTAATCTATGAATGGTGAAGCAATAATAGTCACATCCATCAAAAGAAACAATTTTTTCAATAAAATTTCCATAACAGAGCTAGATATTAAGGACCTAACCAAGGAGATAAAAGGAGAACCAAATAAAAAGGTAAAAAGAAAAGATGTTAATTTTTCACACATCCATAAGAATTCATTTCTTTTAAGCTTGTTTGGATATAAAAAGGCGACAAACTCATCATTTAACTCTTTTGGTGGGAAATCCAACAAAGAAATCCTAATCCTTAATTATTTGTCATGCGTATTATAAGAAGAAAAAGGAATAATGCAATTTAGAATCTTAGATGAAACAGGGATGGCAGATTGAGTGTTGAAAAACCTAACTATTTGATTTGAACTATCAATTTTAAATTTGAAAGTGATAAATCTTATATGGTACGAAAATGAGCTAAGAGGTTATTCCCCCATCCCTGCTGGTTATTTACACTAACCTTATCTTTATTAGACTCTATAATAAAGTTATAAGACAAAGGAAGCAAGTTTACCTCTATAAAATTACGACAGATCTGAAAATTTATCCTACTTTTGATTTCCCTGACAGAAAAGAAGACAACCTCTCAAAAGTTCTCAAATGTGACAAGTAGACATCTCAAAAAATTAGGAAAAATAAGAGCACCCCCACCTTAAGCTCTTTAAATAGTGACACCATCATAAAAGAATGTCCCATTTTAATAACTCAAATAGAAAGACCTTTCAATCAGAGTTATGAGTTTTGTACCTAGTCAATATGCATTGTACTGATAGGAATATTGGAAAATAAAATTATTGTACAAAATTTGGGTACTAGATGGTACTAACTGTTTTGACTATTATCGGTTGGTGCTATTCAATATATTCAATATCAATTAATTATTAGGTAAAAACTAAAAAATAAGAAAAAAAAATTTAAGGACTAAATTAAAAAAAAGATTATAACCCTAATATGCTAATCCTAAATAGAGTTATGTCAACTCTTAACTGTTGGGACCCGATCCGAGAGCCGGATCCCAACCGAAAAACGGAGGAAACGAAGCGGATTCCAATCGTAGAAAATCGAATCCGAAGGTAACACAAATAAGCAAATGCGGAAGCCAATAGCAAAATGCGGAAGCAACGAATCAAATAACATTTCTCAAATCACAACATGCGGAAGCAAATGCAAAACCGAAAGCAAATCGGATCTCAAATCGAATACACATCCGAATCGAATACAAAACGAATCGAAACCAATTTCCGACATCCATGAACAAAGAACAGAGAAACAAGATCGCGTTGCGTTGGAAACCCTAAGACTGATCCAATCCGAAACCGGTATAAATTTTTCTTTCCTTTTCTTTTCTTTCACATCCAAACTCAATCCAAAACACATTATACAAATCCAATCCCTATAAATTTTCTCAACTCAACATACCAATCTCATAATCCAATCTAATTCCCAAAGCAAGCATAAATATATTCCACATCATACAC
>JAOTIZ010000008.1:12435369-12449487 GCA_027123425.1 Erythroxylum panamense | reverse complement strand
TAGGTTTTATGATCCGGTGCAGAAAAGACTTATCAGGAGTCGTGATGCTATGTTTGTTGAAGATCAAACTATTGAAGGTATCAACAAGGCGAAGAAGGAAGTTCCAAGCTCAGATGATGACTCAACAAGCTTCCGATTGAATCCTCCAATAATGGTGCCTAGACAAATTGGAGATGAAGTGTAGAATAATCAACTAGAAGCTGATAATGCAGATGCCCCCAATGAAGTTGAACCAGAGGATGATGTTGGTGTTCACATTCAACCACCAGTACTTGAAGATTCTCCAGTCCCATTACGAAGATTTAGTAGAAATAGACAACCATCTACTAGATATCCAATTGATCAGTACGTAATGCTAACTGACGGGGGAGAACCAGAAAGCTTTGATGAAGCCATGAATGATGAACACAAGAAGAAATGGAAAGAAGCCATACAAGAGGAGATGAAATCCTTGCATGAGAATAAAACATTCGAGATGGTGAAGTTGTCAAAAGGCAAAAGAGCATTGAAGAATAAATGAGTGTTCAGAATCAAGCCTGAAGAACACAACGACCATTCTCGATTCAAAGTAAGATTAGTAGTCAAAGGATTCGGCCAAAAGAAGGGTATTGACTTTGTCAAAATATTTTCACCGGCGGTGAAAATGACGTCCATTCGTACAGTGCTAGGGCTAGCCGCAAGTTTTAATCTGGAGGTTAAACAAATGGATGTCAAAACTACCTTCTTACATAGAGATTTGGAATAAGAGATATACATGGAGCAGCGAGAGGGTTTTGTAAAAAAGGGGAAAGAAGACTGTGTTTGTAGACTAAAGAAGAGTCTATATGGTCTAAAACAGGCACCAAAATAGTGGTATAAGAAGTTCGAGTCTGTTATGGGGGAGCAAGGCTACAAAAAGACTACGTCAGATCACTGTGCATTTGTGAAGAAATTCTCTAATGATGATTTCATTATTTTGTTGCTCTATGTGGACGATATGTTGATTGTTGGTAAGAATGCTTTTAGAATCAACAATCTGAAGAAACAACTGGATAAGTCTTTTGCCATGAAAGACTTGAGATCAACAAAGCAAATTTTTGGCATGCGGATTATCAGAGACAGAAGTGCTAAGAAACTATGGTTGTCACAAAAGAAGTACATTGATAAAGTACTTCAGAGATTTAAACTAGACAAAGTTAAAGCGGTTAGTTGTCCTCTTACTAATCACTTTAAATTAAGTTCCAAAAAGTGCGCTTCTATAGATGAAAAAAGGGAAGAAATGTCCAGAATTCAATATGCTTCAGCAGTTGGAAGTTTGATGTATGCTATGGTTTGTACACGACCAGATATTGCTCATGTAGTTGGAGTTGTGAGTTGTTTCCTTTCAAATCCTGGAAAGGAACATTGGGCTGCAGTTAAGTAGATTTTCAGGTATCTTCGAAAGTCATCCAAAATATGTTTATATTTTGAAAGAGCATAGCCTATGTTAGCTAGTTACACAGATGCAGATAAGGCTAGAGATGATGACTCAAGAAAGTTTACATCAGATTACTTGATTACTTTTACAGGGGGAGCTGTGACATAACAATCAAATTTGTAGAAGTGTGTTGCACTTTCTACAGCTGAAGCGGAGTTTATTGCAGCAACGGAAGTCTGTAAGGAGTTGCTATGGATGAAAAAGCTCTTTAATGAACTTGGTATCAAGCAATAACAGTATCAGCTATTTTGTGACAGTCAGAGTGATATTCACTTTAGTAAGAATGCCTCTTTTCACTTATGATCAAAACATATTGATGTGAGATATCACTGGATCAGAGATGTGATGGAAAAGAAACAATTACGGTTAGAAAAGATCCATACTGATGAAAATAGA
The DNA here is from genome assembly GCA_027123425.1 of Erythroxylum panamense. Taxonomy (NCBI): domain Eukaryota; kingdom Viridiplantae; phylum Streptophyta; class Magnoliopsida; order Malpighiales; family Erythroxylaceae; genus Erythroxylum; species Erythroxylum panamense. Next base: position 12,447,635 of record JAOTIZ010000008.1, on the reverse strand, counting down.
TTAGACACATTAACCAATATTATACCAAAAGGCAAGTTAGAGTGTTGTCGATCAGTAGCAGCCTTGATAGAGCCCTTCATGTAATCAGGAGGAGGAGATTTGTTGGATATGGGTCCCTCTCACATTGAGGGACTTCATGTCCATAATTGTGGTATCGAAATCGGTGTCGCATTCCACAATTGTTGAAAATAAGAAAACAAAGACAGCTGTAAGGTAGCTGTCTCACACGACAGAGTACCCTGCTTCATAAAAAATTAGAACAAAAACATAGAGAGAAAAACCAGAGCAAAGCAACGCTCTGAAGTTAAGAAATATATTCCTAAAGAGTTGGTGAGAGATAAAATAGTGAGTTTAGTATTTTTAGGCTGGGAAATACCTTGTGAGTCACTATTTTAGTTTTTATCTCTGTATACCTACTATTTGTAATAGTGGAAGAATTATTCTGAATTTTGTTCGTGAACGTAGCCCAAAATTAAAGGTGAACCATGTTAAATATTTTATGTCCATTTTTCTCATTTTATTTTTCATATTCGCAAAATACACCTTCTGTGTCCAAAAGAACGGTCTAAAAGGTTGGGAGAAATGAATGTTATGTATCTATTCGGAAAGGCCATGAACCAGTAGAGATTTGCCATGCTGCGATCAAGTTTTTTCTTAATGAAATCTGCTCCATCTTGCTTGTTGCACTAGGTGTAAAAAGATGCATTGTCTCAGATCAGTCCGAGGAGTGCCCACAGACCTTATCCCTCGTGCTTCCTCAGGATTTAGGATGGAATTAAAGTCAAAACACTGAGGTTGATGAATAGTGGTTGATAGAGCTTTCAGCTGAGACCACAGTGCTGATCTTTGGTAAGCACTGTTGTGCGCACGCAGAGCGTCTTACCTGTATCCTTTCGAATCACTTCAATGTGAATCAATTGGTCAGAGATAAAGATAGCATTAGCAGTGACTTCCAGGGCATCGTAAACAATCAGAATTCTGCCATTTGGGTGATGGGTATAGTTAGATATCAGATTCCAATGGCGAGGCCAAAAATGCAAAAGGTTACAACTGTGGAGTTTTATACCTGTCTTCAAGAAACCCGCAATAGAAGCTTTATTCTGGCATTGCGTAACAAAAGTTTTTTACGAGGGACATTAGTCCCTTGAACTTTCCAAGCAATAATCTTCATGTGTTGGAGTCCCCAGTGGGAGCTTTCTTCTTTATGCTTTTTCGCCGGTTCATAAGCCACTTCCCAATTGGGGATCGTGGTTGGAGTGTGCTGTGTGATTGGCCGGGGCTCACTCTCAATGCCATCATCCGGAGAGGATCTTGCTTCTTGCTGGTGGTCTACATTGCTCCTCGAAGAGTCCCCATTACCAGAATTATTAAAATAATTCATTTAAACTAAATTCTATAAATTTTACTGATATCGAATAGGTTAAAGCGTTACACGATTACTATTAGCCAGTAATACATTGCTGAAAGCCAATTATAGATCGACTACAAATCATCTATACTCTATAGTGTCGCCTCTGTTAAACTGTTCCTATCACATCCTAAAACTATATAAATAAAACATCAATGACTACTCTGAAATGTAGGTCCCCGCTTTCGATGAGTAGAGTTTGAATTGTGAAAGTTTCTAAGAAAATAATCTTCTTCACGGCAAAGAGACGTTTGGTTCCTCCTGAATACCGAAGATGCACCAACTTGTGTGACGAATGCGTCGCAAGTAAAGTTCTTTTTTTGAAATTACGTCGCAAGTAAAGTTCTTTTTTTGAAAAAAAAAAAAGACGAAAAAGAAAACTCCAACTTCTATTATAACTACAGATTGAATCTATGCCATCAAGAAAGTCAAACACTTCAACCCGATTCGGATTCAAAGCTAAGATTTTCCACTTTGCTCTTGGAAAGATGCCAACTTGGCTTCAATGTGACGCTCACTACTGTTTAGTACTTTCGTGCCTACCCCATGCTTGGCACCACCTACCTCTTTGTTCAACAACCCCAGATACCGGACCCACCAAGCTCCAAAATTCTCTCTTTCGTGTGCTCTTTGGTCTTTGGCTGATGTTGGGAAGTGGGTATTAATCGTCAAGCCTTGTCTCTCTCACAGTTCTGTTCTTTCTTTGGCTTGAGCTCTCTCTGACTTGTTATAATGGAGTCAAAGCTGTTGAGAGCTTCCTTTCCTGCAATTACAGGTTCTGTTGCATCTTCAACGACTACTTGTTTTTTTGCTCACCTAGCCAGGAAGAATTCATTGACATTGTCACCTTCCCTTTCAAGCTCCGAGAAAAGGCGCATTCTTTCTGTACAGGCGTTTTCTTTATCCTCTGGGTACGGAAATAGCAAGCTTTTTGTTGTCCATATTTGCTAGTTACACAACTTTAGCTCGTAATTCTTGATCGGAATGAATAAGCGTTCTTAGAGTGATGGTAGCTGCGAAAGTCTCAAATGTGATTGAATCAGTAATTGCTCCTACGCTTGTCAGGCATCCTGTTTTACTTTTGTTCTTCGCTAGGATGAACTCATTTCTGATTTCTTCTCTGATCATTTGTTTGCTTGTGTTGTTTCCGTAAGGTGATCATTTTGTTTTTCAATATTTGAGGTTGTGAATTACTTTTCTTATTTAGGTCCTTACTCTTGAATTTGTCTTATATGGTATGCATCTTTGTGTACGCGAATTACTAAATTTATTGTTATAATCAGAAGTCCTCGAACACAATATCAACTGAGATTAACTGTTAGATATCGGCAGCATGAATGTGAAATGCTGTCTGATATAAATTGATATTATTCGTAAATCGAATTTATTTGTTTTTTCTTATATTATGATTGGTGTTAACTTTCCTTTTTTCTCTTTTTCCCTTTGGAAGAAGGGGAGGGGGTAAGGAGTGATAATGTGGATACATTGCTGTTTCGTTTCCTTATATGTCACATTAATATGAGAAGACTATTTGCACCAAGGAGAAGTTCCATGAAATTGGATTTCATGTTCCTAGAAAGTGTAAATCGACTGCTCTGGTACCTGAAACCTATCAGATTGGTGCTTCAATTATACTTTATCATGCTTCTATGCGTGAGTTATCATAATCATCTTTCTTGTGCAACGCATAATAGTCACTAGTTAAAAGGACGGGTAAACACAGAACTATCAAGCCAAATGAGCTTCAGACTTCAAGGAAACTTAGTGCTTCCAGGGAAGTCGTGTATATAATGGATCTTCATCACTTTCTTTATACTTCCAATTCCTAGAGTTTGAATGCAGCCAAGTGAAATAGTTTGAATTTGTCCTAGTTTTTAATGAATCAGTTCCAAAAGGCAGAGATAAGAATCCCTTCCACTTCAAAGTTCAGTATAGACAAGGAGAAAAACAACACCTTTGAATTCAACCCTTTAATGGAAACCATGAGTACATGTAGATGCATATATTCCCCCCACCCTGTTTGATTTGGACAATTGAATGCCGTAGGAGTTTCTAACATAAACGAAAATTTTGCATACCAAAAGTTGTGAACTTTTGGCTTCAATTCTCACTTACAAGTCCTTTATTACTCTTTTTACCTTCCTGACACCTACCCTCTCTTTAATAACCACCGAAACCAATTAGCGCCACGTCTCGGTTTTGCTCATGTGCTCTTGTTTTGGTCTTTGACTGGTTTTGGCTAGTGCATGCTAATCGTGAACATATCTTTCTTCGAAGTAATCTCTTTTCTTGGCTTGAATTCTCTCTTCCACCTTACAGTGGAGGTTAATCTGTTGAGAGCTTCCCTTCCTGCAATTACCTTGAACAATTGCTATTTTCCTCACCATATCAGGAAAAACCCGTTGACATTAGCGCCTTTTCTTTCAACTTTTGGAAAAGGGCGCATACTTTCACTGCAGGCATCTTCTTCTTTTCCCGTTAGGTATATAAAGCAACTCTTTCGTCCAAATTTGATTGAAAGGCTTCTGCTTGTAACTCTTGATGGGCATTTTCTTTTTTTTCTTTGTCAGCGAAACTTATTTCTCAGTGCTACTCCGTTTGTTGTTTGATTGCATGTTCTTTTTGTCTTTTGAGAAGGTAATATCTTGATTTCTGATCTTTTTGAGTTGTTGAGGCTACATATTGGAGAGTCTGTAAAACTTACCCCGTTGATCAGGTTATTGTCGTTGAATTTGGCTTATAGATAGTATGCTTCTTTATTAACAAATTCTATAGGTTCCTAAGTTCTATGCTAAAGAATTTTTGAAACAAAATACTAATTGAGATTTTAATTGTTGATATCTGCAATTAATGAACTAATGATTCTTTCTTAATGCAACAATATAAACTTGAATTGCCTCTGACGTTTGAGATTATCTATGGCTAAAAATTTATTTATTAGTTCTTATTTTGTGATTGGTGATCTATTTCTCTCTCTCTCTCTCTCTTTTTTAGTTGTGAGGGAGCTAGGTTTTGAGTTGTTCCTCATATTGTTTTAAGAGAATATTCTACCACTGAAGCTCCCAGTAAGGAAGGGGGTTTCACGATGAAAGGCATTCTAAAGGTTTCCTTTGTTGGACGAGGGCATATATGTGTTTTGAGTTTTTCCTTGTTGATGTTTTAAAAGAGAAAAAAAAATCCTAGATATAGAGGGCTTTTATCTCTTTGCCAAGTATGGAATGAACATGATTGTTTTGGTGGACTCACTCGCCAAACCACATAAAATTCTTGTGTTATCTTCTCTCTGTCATGTGTGTGTGATATTTCTCGATTATTTTGCTGACAGGTTATGAGAATAGTGTTTCCATCAAAGAGAAGTTACATACATTGGGTTGCACATTATTAAAAGAAAGTGTCTCAAAACATGTGAAACCTGCCGGATAGGCACTTGAATCTTAACTTTATTATGCTGATATATCAAGGTTATGGTAATTAAACCTACTTTATTATGCTTATATGCATGAACTAAGGTAATCATCTTCTCTGTGGAATATATGATACTGGTGGATTTAATCCGACTGATTAAAATCAAGGGTAGACATGGAACTAATTGGTTATATAATCTTCATGCTTCAAGGAAACTTGGAACTTCTAGAGAATTCCTGCACATGATTGACCTTCATTATGAATTCATTCATTTTTGTACATTGCAAATTTTTAGTGATAATCATCTTTGTTTCTGTTCAATTCCAACCATTGCTTCTTTCTGTGAATGCTTTTATGAGTCTCAAATTGTTTTTGCATACAATCATTTAATCGGAAGGTTCTGAGCATATTTAGCCAACTTATCAATGTCATTAAACTTTTTATATATGCCTACCATATGTAGATTGGAAAAGAAGAAAACGGTGGACGAAATTGAGAACTTGAAACTAGAAAATATAAGGCGTTCCTTGATTCGACAAGAGGACAGTATTATATATAGCCTCCTTGAAAGATCCCAATATTGTTATAATGCTGATACATATGATCCCGATGCTTTCACCATGGATGGTTTCCATGGATCTTTGGTGGAATTTATACTCAAGGAATCTGAAAAGCTTCATGCTCTGGTATGCTGCACTTGAGCTTCTCAAATTGCAAACAAGACGTATATTATGCATGTTTTCACAATTACTCTGTACATCAGGCTGGTAGATATAAGAGCCCTGATGAGCATCCTTTCTTCCCTGAGGACTTACCTGAGCCCCTTTTGCCACCGTTGCAGTATCCAAAGGTAAGATCTCAAATATGACAAGTGCATCCATGCTCTCTCTCTTTCTACATGGGATATCCTGGTCACAACTCTTTTGAGCTTGTTTGTTCTTCTTTTATCATAATTGTTTTCTTACCAAATAGGTACTGCATCCGATTGCTGATTCCATTAACATAAATAAGAAAGTCTGGGATATGTACTTCAGAGAACTTATACCTAGGTTGGTCAAGGAGGGAAATGATGGAAATTGTGGATCTGCTGCTGTCTGTGATACAATCTGCCTTCAGGTATGCTTTTAACTGAATGTACCCACTTGCTGATGGTTTAAAACCAATTTGGTATCGAAATGACGGGCAGTTGCAAATTATTTTTAAATCATGTTGTTACTTCCCTTTGAGTCTGAGATTACAAAAACTGTGCTATATGTCCTTGTGTCCTTGGGGAATCATGAATGGTTAGACTTCCATGAGAACAAGATTGTATCCGAAGAACTCATTTTAGTTGAGAATTTGCTTATTACTTGAAACAGGGTTAAGTTTGTAATTGCAATTTGTGATTTCTCATCATGGTGCCCTAATGCCCATGATATATATACTACTGAAACATGTTTTATCTGGTTCTTCGACAGATGTTGGTGGATTCATATATGGATGCATGCACTTGCACGAGTTCATATTATATTTCCCACGTTCTACTTGTAATGCCTTCATTTCTACCATAGCCACTTATGTTTTTTTTGAAGCTGCGAAATGGATTGCCTTAGGGATTGATCCTATTCAACTTGCATTGTTCTTGAAAATTTCCAGACAAGTTAGCTCTATGGCAATGAAGAAATCTTCAGGATCCCCATGATTGGTTATCTTTTCCTGACAATTTAGTTATTAAATTGGAATTTCTTCTCTTAAGATCCTATTTCGCAATTGATGAAGCATCATACGGAAGTGCTATCTTTTTTCTGTGAATAATTTTTCCTCGCATTCCTAAAGGAGCTGAAAATTTGCATTAATATAAAATAGAAGTTATTATGACATATATTTTCTTAATTGCAGGCTCTCTCAAAAAGAATCCACTATGGTAAATTTGTGGCTGAGGCTAAATTTCGAGCCTGTCCAGATGCCTACGAAGCTGCAATTAGAGCACAGGCATGCCCATGATAAATTCCTTAACTTTATTTTTCTCTTCATAAAGCGGGGTATTGGTGGTATGTGCTCACCCTGGTAGGCTCTGAGTTTTGCAGGACAGTGACAGATTGATGGATTTGCTGACATATCCAGAAGTCGAAGATGCAATCAAGGAGAGGGTCGAAATCAAAACTAAAACTTTTGGCATGGAGGTGACGCTACCCGTTGAGGGAGACGGGGTTGCCCCTGCATACAAGATCCGACCAAGCTTGGTTGAGGACTTGTATGGTGAGTGGATCATGCCATTGACAAAAGAAGTACAAGTTGCATACTTATTGAGAAGGCTGGATTGAACTTGGCTATATATGTTTATAGTTATGTGGAACCTGTCTGTTTTTTGGGTACTTGTTTAAAGCTTGTGATTTGAAACTCTGGATGTATCTCTAAGGTTTCAGAGATGCACAATTATACTGCAACGCTTAGGCCAACAACCTTATATATGTTCTTAACGTCTTATGACCGTGAATGAAAAAGATCATTCTAATCTGTTAAAGAATTCATATTTTGGGTGAGACAATGTTTTCCCATTTTAGACGTTGGTTTAGAGTTTGAAGTTCCGCCCTATAACTTAAACATACTAACACATTTCCCACTTGAAGGCCTCAAGTTTCCCAACTGGCGTCTCAAGACATTTAGCACACAGCTTGTAGTTGATGTGTTGGAATAGGCTGTGCTGGAGTTTCCAGCTCAACCTTATAAAGGATTCCAAGCTTCTGGCTTCTACCATATGAAATGTTTTGTGGTCCATAAGCTTCCCATGATGAAATTGGCCAAAAAACAGAAGAAAAATAACCATGCGAACTTGATTGCGGGAATTACAGATTGTGTGTTTGCTATAATGATGCCAGGATTTTAGTCATCATGAACAACCGGCAAAAGCAGACGTGATCATTGGCATTTCAGCGTGAGAAATCTGACGAGGTTAGCCAAATGGCACTCGTGTTAAGCAAGAAAGATTTTGTTCCATGGAGGAATACTATGTAACACACAAAAGGTTTTGGACTAATACTATTGGTCAATGATTATATTATAGTCAAATATTTGTATTGAATGTTATAAATTTGAGCTAAACAGAAATTTTGCTACGATTTTTACAAAAGCTTGATTCCGTGACTCAAGCGTATGAACTTATAGTCAAGGTTGTTCTTAACGTTTTATAAGCTCCAAGCGAACTTAAAAAAGACCTCAATAGATAAACATGTAAATTTTAAAAGCATACTTTTATTATTAAAATTTAATATTTATACATATGTGACCTAATTTATAAGTCCATACACTCAACAAAATATTAAGTGATCATAACATCAGTTAATAATATCTTGCAAATTTCAGTAGTAATAAAATCATTAAAAATAGTAACAGTAATAATAAAATAGCAATAGCAGAAATTGAATCGCAAAATATTAAGAGAATAACACTAACAAACATATAGATGATCATGATTTATGAAAAAAAAAATCTTCGGATATTTCTATATGCAAAATCATTAATAATATTATTAAAATCAATATGTTCAACATATCATTCTCGATAAATAAAATAGCTAAATCATTTAATCTATTATAATCTTATTTAATTATCAAATAATTTTTATTTAATCATCAAATATATCCAACTATTTACGGTCTTATTTAATTATCAAATAATTTATATTATTATTTAATTATCATGACATGTTTAATAGAATCATATGTAATAAATGAAACCATTTATGTAATCTTTGAATTGAGTAACTTAAATTATTTAATTTAGTCATATTATCACTAAACTTATGTGAACCTCTACAAGAGCACAAATCCAACAATTATTACATTACTTGTAGCAAAGTATAATGAAAATTATAATTACAAAAATTAAATTATTTATTAATGTTTAATTATGTTTTTATAAATAATAAGTAATCTAAAAATAAAAAAGGAGAAACACAAATAAACGCAATATCATTTAATATTAATGTTCTGATTTAAAATGTTAATATAATGTCACGTTAATGACAAATTACAAATTAATTATAATATATTTAAATATTTAATTAGTTAAAAATACATTAAAAAAACTTTACTTTTAAATTATCACTTAAAACTCATAAGACAAAATCGTGGTGAAAATTTTTTACCATCAATTTTTGAGTTGAAGTATCTTAGATTCATATTTTGATAAAAATAAAAAAATAGAGGGTAAAAAATATACTAAGATGCTTCAAAGATATTTATAAATTTAACAAGTTAATGTTATATAACTAATTAAGGAAACTATTTAGCTTCCAAGATTAAATAGCGTTAACTTTCTTGGTAAGTTATTTATTAGTTAACGTTAACTATCTTTTCTCCTCTGAGTGACAACTAAGAATTTATCACCTTTCTAACTGAAAAAATGTTGAAAAAATCATGTTGAAATGCTTTAAAAGTAAGCCTCTAGTAAAAATAGGCCTTGAGCAAGTGTCCTGCCTGCCTCTGCCCAAAGGTGACACTACTATAGTCAAAAAAGAGTAATTTTACCCGTTACATCAAAACTCACCCTCTCCAAACCCAAGGCTCAACCTGTAACCTTGGACTCATTGTTATTATTGTCGCAGTGTATAAATCCTGCAAAACGAGTGTCTGTAAGATTTCACCTTAGCCACCCCAGATGGCCATTGACCTTAATAATGATATTTAATTCTTTTATGTGTAATATCAAAGCCTCGTAGGGAAACGTTTTTTTTTTCCACTAAAGTATAGTTTACCATGTATTTTAGCATTATCTTAAGTATGAACTAGTATTTTCCAAATTTAATTCTAAATTCCATTATATGCCTACTTTGTTGTGTACCTTTTGGACTGAGAATCTACATATGCTATAAGGTAGTAGTTTGCAAAATGAAGATATTTGGTATTTATCAAAATAAGTTATACTTAATTTTTAAGTCAAATAGAACCTAAAATGCAATAAAGAGATTTCTTACGCTGCGTATGGTTGCTGTCTATGGTATCTGTAGACGGAACGGAACAGGACGGAACTGAACAACAACGAGAGACAGTGAGGTGTTTGGTTGTGGTGGACATAACAGAAATTTCTGGCTCCGTCCCGTAAATAGAATGTGTTTGGTTACAGTGGACAGAACGAACAAATGGTGACAATGACAAAAATGCCCCTGGTCCTTAATATGATTAAAAATATGTAATTAATTGACAATTTTATTATGAACTATTTGTGTTACTTAAAATGGGCACAAATAATAACAATTACAAATTATTATGAAATATCGAATAATATAAGAGTAATAATAATAATAATAATAATAATAATAATAATAATAATAACAAAAACAACAACAACAACAACAACAACTAAATTAATAGCAATAACAAAATAGACACAAAATGTTTCATAATAATAAATATGAATTATTATAAAGATGATAATAACAATAATAATAATAGTAATAATAATAATAATAACTACATAATGATGCTTGATAATAAAAATTGTACATCTACATCTACGACTAATAATAATAATAATAATGAATTTATCATAAAAATAAAAATGCAAATTAAAAGATAACAATAATAATATAAATGATAATAACAATCATGAACAGTGTCGTGGTTTAAAACTATATTTAAGAATAATAATAATAATATTGATAATAATAATAATAGAAATAACAATAATGCTAATATTAATATGAATGACAATCAATACAAAATTAGTAACAATAAGGTAAGCATACATTGAAATAAAACTTCTAACTGGTCATGGAATTAATTAGATATTAGGTTCAACATACATTGAAATAAAACATCAAAACATTCATAGAATTAATTACAATAAAGGTTCAACATTAAAAAAATTCTAAGCATTCATAGAACTAGTTACATAATTGGTTCAATAAACATTAAAGCCTTAGAATTTATTAATCATGTCCTTAACAACAAATCCCAAAATGACACCAATGACTATGAGTAAAAATGCTTGAGCCTATGCCATGTTTGTCTGCAAAGTTGCAACTTCATTGACTTGTTCATTTGTTGGTCATGCAACTGGAGTCGACATAGTGGAGGGTTCATTGGTGGTGGGGACAATGTCTACATTGCGATGAGTCGACCTATATGAGTCCATGACATAAGCAGTTTGTGCTTCATCCAATGTCCGATACTCCTTGAATCGAGCATTCGAAAATCCCTCAGTTGCTAATTTGACATCATCCTAATTGGTAAAAATACCAACTTAACGTCCAACAAAGACCACATAAAAATTGTAATTGCCCATATGTTAGTACCTGAAAAGGAATCATATTATCATCATCCATACACGCAGGAAAATGACAAACATTAAATAGTAGGTAAACCAACCATTCATAAGTAAGATAATTATTCAAACATACATCATTCAAGATGACATGTACCCAGTTTCATCACCATGAAAATTAAGAAATTATACAGCAAGTCATATGTCATCAGCTAAAAGGCTCCTAACATAAGCCTGTTTTACTTCTGGTGGTAAACCCCAGAAAATATTCATTAATTTAGCATGCCTCCCGAATATCTTTCCAACCCTGACAATTTCGTGAATGGGTAAGCCCAAATTGACAAGCTCTTCACCCAATTTAGCTCCTTGCATTCCTGCAATGGCGTCCGCAATAACCCTAGCATTCTCTTTGTTAGTGTCAATGGCACGAGCAAATGATGCTGCAAGGCTTTCCAGCACTTCACTATCCCGCATCTTCCGTTTCCCTTTGTTTTATTCATTTCCCGCAGCGTTGCTGGAAGATGCGACGGAACCGAAGACATGGGCTGAAGTAGTCGGAGTAGGAGTTGTTTATGGGGCTGGTTGATCAAAAGGGTCATCAAAAGTTGGTTCATCCGCTGGTGCTTCGCCTTTTGTTTCACCCTCATTAAGAAAGTCAACAACATCAGCAGCATTCTGAGCCTTTCCACCAGTGGCTCTGTCCCGCCAAAACACAAATTTAAGTCTTGGGTACAGCGGGAATGGCTTGCCAGGCGTGTAGTACTTGTTTGGGTGTCTCTGGAATAAACATCAGAAAACGTCAGCACGAATTACATATGATTATTCGGACACTTCTAAAAATAATAAAAAATAAGCAAAGCATTACCCTCATCCATTTATCAAGGACTTGCTTGCTATTGACCTCAACGCATTGCTTGGACTCATTCCACCCAAAGCCACTGCAGTTTAACATGTCAAAAGCCGTCTGATATTTGTATTTTAACCTTTTGTTCTTATTTTTCACATATCTCATGTCAATCCCACACTCAGGAAACTTCTTCACCATCTAACGAGCAAGAATTTGGAAAGTACCGGGCTTGAATTGGCCATTTTCTGCCTTGTGACCAACTATCACAGCCTCCTCCATTAAGGTCACAAATGCATCTGTTTCACTGTCAGTCCAAATTCTTGACATTGCACCTAAACCACGCAATGTCAAGAATCCCACAAC
>JAOTIZ010000008.1:12419669-12435269 GCA_027123425.1 Erythroxylum panamense | reverse complement strand
ACTGTAAGAATTGTTAACCTTCTAATTCAAAGTTTGTACTACTGTTTTGCACCGTTAGCAAATATTAATGATTAATTAATATTACTGTTTAACATTTAAAATTATGTTGTGTGTGTTTTTTAAACAATATGTTGTAAACATTCAAAACAAATCTCTAATAAAACATATCTTAACTATGATAGATTAAAAAATATTAGTTTAATAATTTTGAAAAATGTGAATCCTTTGGTGACGATTTTGGCAAATGGTTACCAAATATGTAGCAAATTATTATGGAACCTTTAGTGACGATTTTCAGAAATTGTCACTAAATGTGGACCATTTGGTGACGATTTTCAAAATATCGTCACCAAATGTTGATTCTTTGGTGACAATATTTTAGTGACACTTTCAAATATCGTCACCAAATAATTACTTTTAGCGACAATGTAAAAAATGTAGCAAAAACACGTAGCTGAATGTTTACAAACTTTTGGTGGCAATTTCTGAAAATCATCACCAAACGTCTTTTTAGTGACGATTTTACATAATCATCACCAATTGTGAACCATTTGGTGACGATTTCAGAAATTGGTCACCAAATGTTTACCAAATTATGGTGACGATTTCTGAAAAATGTCACCAAAAGTTCACTTAGTGACAAATGTCTAAAATTGTCACCCAATGTGGACCATTTTGTGACGATTTTTGAGAATTGTCACTAAATGTTCACCATTTGGAGACGATTTTTGTCATTCGTCACCAAATATTGATCCTTTTGTGACGCTTTTATAATTAGTCGTTGAAGGCTTAGTTCTAATGACAATTTTAAAAATCGTAGCAATATGGTCACTTATAGCGACGATTTTTGGAACGTCACAAAAAAAGTAAATAAATGTCTACTTTGTTGTAATGCTAGTTGTTTAGATTTTGGACATCCTAATGATTTTATTTTATGGGGAGCAAGAATTCCTCCTACTGTTCCCTTTAATAAAATTGATAAAAAATAAATGCTTTTAATTTTTAAAATATATTTATCAAATAATTATAAAATTTTTAAATTAATTCTAAAATAAATAAATTATATTAATCACAATTCTTATAATATTAATATTAAATAATTAAATACTAATTATTTAGTAAATAATAGGATTAAATTATGATAAATAACAAAAATAAAAAATACAAATAAATTATTTATAATTTTCATAAACATGAAAATAGGAAGAATCCAAAACAAAAGAAAAACAACTAAATTTGAAAATTAACATAAACAACGTGGAACCAAATATATACTAAAACCTTTGGAAGCGACGTCATTTAATTTTTAGCTGCTAATTGAACTTGACCATCATCATTTTCACCAGCATTCCCTACCTTCTTTCTCTTTGTTTCCTTGGCATGAGATCTCCACTTGATAAAGTGACCGAAGAGCACCTCTACGTCTTCCAATGTCCTACCTCGAGTCTCAGGGAAACATGCATAAAGTATTACAAAAGAAACTGTCGCAATTCCAGCGAACATGAAAAAAGCCCCACTAATTGTCATAGCTTCGTATAGGGACAGGAATGTGGTAGATATGATTCCACTCACCAACCTATTAGCTGCCACTCCCATACTTGCACCTACTGCTCGAAGTCGTAAGGGGAAGACCTCAGAACTGTAAACCCAAGCAATCGGACCCATACCAATGGAGAACGAGCCAACGAAAGACAGCAATGAGAAAAAGCACAATCCAATAGCCCAATTCAACTTCTTCGTCGAATGATCAATGGCTAGGAGTCCCACACTAATAGCCAACAGTGACAGAATCATGCCTCCCATACTAGTCAAAATCAAGGGTCGACGGCCAAACTTGTCAAGCAAAAATGTGGCCACAAAGATGAAGGATGTCTTAACCAATCCAACCCCTACCGTTGCAAGTAACTTCTCATTTGACGATGTGATTCCTGCTTTTTCAAAGATCCTAGGACTGTACAAAACTACAGCGTCTATGCCTGAAGCTTGTTGGAAGAAATGAATCCCAACTCCACAGAACAATATGTGGCGAATCGCTGGTGTTGGCCGGAACAATTCTCTAAAAACCCCCTTTGCATGTCTTTTCTTATGAACCTCAACTATGTCGTCGTTACAGTCCTCAGGTATTCCTGCAGCTTCTTTAATGTCCATGAGCCGTAACTGCGCTTCTTCCCCCGAATCAGAGATCTTGTCCAGGACTCTCTTGGCATCCGCCAGACGGCCTTGCATAACCAACCAACGGGGCGACTCCGGCATGGCGAGAACTCCGACAGCCAGGACAACTGAAGGGATCGCTGCGACTCCAAGCATGAATCGCCACCCCAAATGAGGTGGAAGCTTGGAGAACGCAAAGTTGGAGACGTATCCAAGTAATATGCCGGTGTTACTATAAATCTGTAATCAAAACATATAGCTAATATAATCCATTTTATTTTTTGGATTTAATCATTGTCAAGGACATTCAAAGTTTGTCGTTAATCAAAACAAGAAATTATCGTCTAAAACAGGGGGTGAAAAAAAGAAAACACAACACAACAGTCCTGATTTGTCTACTTTTACTTCATAAATTAATGATTGGATTATAAAAGATTGTTGTCTATAAGTTGTTTCTTTGTAAAGACTAGGAGAAGAGAAGACTATCTCACCTTGATAGACAAAGAGAATATTTTAAAATTCCTCATAGATAACCTTTTTAAAATATCAAAAAGAATAAGAGCCAATTGAATTAGATTAAATACATTTAAAAACTCAATTTAATCATTTAATCTTTATTATAGTTTATTTGACACTTTTAATTTTTATTTTTAATCAAATAAAATTTTGGCATTTATATTATAATTAAAAATTCCTCAAATATTACACAAAGTTGATTTAATGAAAAATTAAAATTGAAGTTACTTAACAATATTACAAGATTAACAATTTAAATACAATTCTCAAATAACGTGTAAATTTATTTCTATATGCAAACATATTTAAAACCTTATATAAAGATTCACAAACCTCAGGGAAAGAGGTGAGAAATCCACGCATAGAAGCTGGAGAGATCTCTGCAGTGTAAACAGGGGCAATCATGAGGGCATATCCAACACCTATACCAGCAACAAACCGACCAACCATGAGAAACGCATAGTTTGGGGCAAATCCCGTCAGAATGGCTCCAACAAAGAATATGACTCCGGACACCACAACTGTGTACCGTCGACCAATCCAATCAGACGTCGGGCCGGCCACTGCTGAGCCGACGAGAGAGTAAATGTTGATTGTACCCACAAGGATCTCTAATTGGACATCTGTGATTTTGAGCTGGTCTTTGATGAACAAGGAGGCTCCACTCATAACTCCAATATCTGTCAAAACACAACATACAGACTCCAGTGGCTAAGGATGTACGTGCTCACGAAAAGATCACAAACAAAGTTTCATTACACATGATTTTCCATGAAAAGGAGTTTAGAAGCTATGTGATGAACTGAAGATAAAAGACAGTGCTGGTTCCGTTTTTTGAAGACCATTTAGTCCTGAAGAACTAAAGAGTAAACCAAGAGTTGAAGATAAGAAAAACTCACCATAACCAAGTAAGATTGAAGTCAGGGAGGCCAAGATGGCACAAGCAATAGCATACTTGTTTTTTTTGGGTTTCTTTGGAGGATCGAAGTCTCGGAGTGTTTTCGTTGCACAAGGATGGGTAGGAGAGCCACTTCTGTCGACATCAGGACCAGCCATCTCTCTTAGATTGGGAGGAAGAGGAGAGTAGAAGAGAAATAGAGCTCAAATGGTAGAAATCAGATATTCTTTGTTTGGATAAAAACAAAGCTTTCAATCCAATACGTGGATATAGGAAACTAGAATAGCAGTAGTTAGATTATGTACAAGATCACTTCCCCTTTCAAATGCCCGATATCCATGGCAAGATTTAATATATATGATTTTTTTTGGATAAGAGTAGTTTTTTGTTATGATAAAGTCTACGTATTTATTGTAAACAAATGTATAAAATTTATAACCAAATTATAGTGTTTTCCATACAGGAAAAAGTTTCCAAAGAAAAAATTTCATTCCTTATGTATACAATGAGACTATCATGTGGTATATTGCGATTGGTGTGTGGATTCTTAAGCTATTAAAAATTTAAAACTTCATCACATCACGATAATATTTTTAAAAACATAAAATTATTGAAATAAGGGTAAGTTTCAATTATATTGAATAAAAATTTCTTTAAATTGAAAATTTTTTAAAATTAAATCTGAAATTATGACACACCTATGTATTAAAATAAAAGTACATGATATTATATAAAATATATGATTATTAATGTTAATGAATATATAAGGTTTTTAGATAATAGTTTTCCCTTTTCACAATTGAACTAAATTCCTATGTTGTGTTATAAATTATTAGTATAAAATAATACTAAAGATATTATCGGAATAAATAAAAACATAGTATTAATTAAGTTTTAAAAATTATAAAAAGGAAATTAACTTTAATAATTATGTCTAACATTTATACTGATTAAAGTTAGATTAAAAAAGGGAAGCTAATAAATAATAACTAAAATGTAGTGACAAGTTTTTTTTCCCTAATCTTGATACGCTTTAATGAGATTCAAAAAGGTAGGTGATAAGTAATAATCCAAATCCAGTGGCAAATATTAGTTATTAGTTATTACTTATAGTCTATATCTAACGGATCCCATTTAAGCGTACAATCATGATAAGTTCATTTGTGATACAAATTAAAAGAACAATAATAAGTTGTACGAAAGGAATCTTAATCATCTAATAACTTATTTTATTTTGCTTTAATCTCATTAAAAGAGTATAAGATTAAGGTTTAAGGATATATATTAACTAACATAAAGTTAAGGATAACTATATAACTATTCAGAAAATCATTCGAATAAAGTAATAAACCACTAAAATTGGAATCGGCTACTAATGTTTGAAACATTGAAGAAATGAGTAATGTGTCTGTCACATTTTTATTACAGTAGTTTATAACACTGGAGTCCATGATGTTTTACTAGATCAAGTAAGCAAAGCCAAAATTATTAGAAATTCAACTTGTAATCCTATATCGAAAAGAGAAATAAAGATTAGTGAGTTATGCATAAAGAAAAGGCACATAATTCATTATCTTACAGTTTTAGGTTTAAATATAATGTTTTAGTTATATATTGGCTAGTGGTTACTAATTCACACAAGGTCCACCCAAAATCCACTATTACTCGAAAGCACATAATCTGTCAACTGCACAAAGCAACGTTATATGCAAAAATAGATACCAAATTATGAAAAAAGAATCACTCAACTGAACAATGCAATAGACCAACATAAGAATTTTATGCAGGTATTGATCATATCTAAACAGTTACAGTTCCAAACAAGATACCTAAACAGATTTACAGTTTTCAGTAAAACCAATGTATAATGTCTACAGTTTTCGAACTTCAAATCCGCAAGAGAAAGGCAAATTAGAAGATGGTTGTTCAGTCAACATAGGGCAAGCAAATCAGAGGATGAATGCATATATCTCAGAAGTTTGGAACAGAACATGTTCAAGTTCTGGAATGAAAACATGCGTCATTTTCTGTAACCCTCCAAATCCACATATTCAAACACCCAACACTCCGAAGGTCTCCTTTTCACAGAAACCACCAGCCGACTCCACAATAGGAAGAACAGAACAATACCAGATGCACAAATTTGAGCAAGCAGAGAAATGGAGACATTTAGAGGCAGAGACATTTTTGCGCGGAAATAAAACAAAAAACTTACCAGTGGAAGAAGAGTCCCAGTGTCGTGTTGTCCAGCGTGCGATGGAGAAGCGTAGACAGAAGCTAACGCGAGTGAGAGACGACTGAAACTGGGAAGATGCAGCAGAGGGCGTGCGAGGGATAGGGTTGCGAGAGAGAAGCAAGGACAAAACACAGGGTTAATTTCGGAGGAGCGACCGTCTTTGTGTTGTAGACAGGGACAAATTATTTTTGCCCTCTGGTTTTGCAGTGGATTGAAATCTTTGTCCATGTCTACCGGAGGTAGAAGACAGAAACGTGGGGGCATGAACCAAACAACCAAGGGGGACAGGATTTCTTTGTTTTGTCAACTGTCCCCATTCACGGCGTCAGTAACCAAACACTACGTTAGTTACTTAAGTATCTAGTCTTTAGAAGATATAGCCAATATACCCTTTTTTGTAAGGTTTTCATATTCTCTCTCTCTCCCTCATTTTATATACATACACCCCTGTATATGACTACCTTTTTAACTTGTTTAACTCAAAAGTAATCATCATGTAAGATGCAATGAAAATTGTTTTCTCTTATGGCAACTAGATCAATGCATTGTTACTCTGATCGATCGGATAAGACTCTCCCAGAAGGAGATTGGCTTGCCCCTAAATATATATATATATATACTAAAAAGAAAACATGAAATTAAAATTATATAATATTTGATTAGTATAATTTAACAATTTGTTTTTACAAAATTTTCATTTATAGATCTCAATAAGCCATTGCTAGCTAGCCAACAGATAAATTTATACTTATTTAAAATTCATACACAATTAGTTATCCTTTGAGTGTATCAAATAAAATACGATAAAGTATAATAAGCCTCTGTTTGGTTGGGCTTATATCAGTAGGATTTTTGTTAATAGAGCCTTTTCTTGTAGATCTTTTCTGATAAAAACTTTTCTAAAAAGCTAGTTAGACTATTTAGTTGTTATTTAAAAAAGAGTTTTTTTAGATCTTCATACAGTAGATTGTTTGGCAACATAAAAATAAAAATACTTTTGATTTTAACTATATTTATTTCGTAATAAAAATTATTTATAAATATAAATATTATTTAAAGTATATTAAACAATATGCAAAGTACAATATATTAATTACTATATAATTTTAAGTCATATAAAACATAAATAAAAATATATCTAATCAAATCTGTTATATGGATTATAACATAAGTAAAACTAATATCAAAATTAAATATTAAAACATATAAAAAAGCCAAATAATGGATTTGCAAGATAAACGTGAAGATGAGTTTGTAGGTATTGTAGAAATTATATGTAAAATATAAAACCAAAAAAGAACTAAAAAATAGGCTCATGAATTGATTTGAAAAATTTACCCAAAAAATCATTTAAGAAGTTTTTTTTTGATAAGTTTCAAATTTGAATTTCTTAAAAAGCTGTATTTTAATTGTCAAAAAATTCATATATATTAAAGAATTTCTTTTTTATTTTACAGTCAAACACCTATTTTTCTTTAAAAAGATTTTTGTGGTGGAAAAAAATATTTATTGACCTCCCAAAAATCTATCCAAATAGTCATTAAATGTAATTGCTTAAGTACCAACTATTTATATGAAATATAATATTACTTGCAAATAAAAAATAATAAAGAACATGTGGTATGTAGTAATAAGTTCCTAAAGTTAATAATATTTATTTCTCTTAATTTATTGAGCTCATTATAACCCCATGTTCTTAATTTGTTTAAGGTGCATAGATTGGGAATATTTGTCAAAGTTTTGTCCTATATCTTCCGCCTCCTGAATTCATATATCTTTATTAACATAAGAAATGGGACGAGAGTATGAGACTCATATGCCACTTACCTAGTTCGTACATATGAGCGAAAGTAGACAAAATAAATATCTCATCGCCGCAAGAGACACCATAAAAGCTTTAAACCGTTGTGGTTTGTCTAAACTCTTTTGACATATGTCTTCACGTGAAGCAGAGTCGCCTTCTAACGGTCTTCTTGTTCAGAGCGCTGAATTTTTAATCCTTGGATAACAGTACCTTAAACACCAAGGTTGTTTTTAAATTAGTAAAAGCCCATGGTTAGTTGCTTGTGGATCTAGAAGCTACATTGACGGAGTGGTCACCTTTTATTGATAAACACTAGCTTCTTGTCAATTTTCTCATCAACTCAAAGCCCACAAATCTTTGGAGTGTACCCCAGAGAGAGAGAGAGAGAGAGGCAATGGAAGGAGTGCTGAGAGGACGCGGGTTAGGGTCATCAATGGTAGTGATGGGTTTGGTGTGCATCCTAGCAATTGCGGTGATGTTACCAGAAGTTTCTGCAACTAGGTGGACTGTAGGATCGAACATGGGTTGGACTACTAATGTTAACTACACCATCTGGGCTCAAGACAAACGCTTCTACAATGGCGATTGGCTCTGTAAGTACTCTGTATCTCAAATCTAGCTTGTTGTCACTTGTATGCATAACCTTTTAGTTGAAGTATGGGCATATTGCTTGATTTTTAGTTAGTATGCATTGGGAAATGGAGGGAAGTTAAGTAGATCCGAAATGGGTTCTGTTTCTGGTGAGCTGGTTCTTTTCAAGTTGCGACCTTTTTTCTTTTTTCTCACTTTGTTTTGTTAAGCATCTAGCTAGTTAGCATCCGGTTTTAGGAGTCAGTTTAATCCAGACAGCGTACACTTCGGTTGTTGTGCTGCATTAACTCTTAGTTTCTCATTGTAAACCAATTTTTTTTTTTTGGGTGGAAAGCATCGGTAGATGTTTGGTTCTGTTTGCTTATTAATTTCAGAATGTTATTGTTTTTATGTAATTGAAAGCTTTAAAAAATGCATAATTACAAATACAAAAAGATCCATCCTTGTAGGAAGAAGAAATAGAATTACTTTTGGATCTGAAGGAAAACATATAAATTGATGGTCAAGTTTCGGGCTTTCTGTTATGTTTCTCCTCTTTTGTTATTCCAGGAATTAGATGGATGATTCTTACTTTACTGAAGAATGCTAATTGGTTAAAATGACAGAATCTAGAGCAAGTTGATGTTAACGTGTTCGCTATCATTTATCTGATATCATAGTCTGATCAATACTTAAATAGGAAATACAGATCTGTAAGCTTTCCTTTTCACTTGTCTTTGGGTTCTTCTCGTTTACATGATTTCAAAAGGGATGTGGAACAGTTATCAACTGTCAGGATTGAATTACAAGATACACGAAAAGGTCGCAGAACTAAAATGTTGTCTTGTACAAAAATATAGTACACCTGTTTCCTTCCTCGAAGTTCAACGCTTGATTGCATTGGTGTTCAACTGATTGTTCCAAAACTATTTTAGTGTTCTGTTTCTTCATGTCCAAATCTTACTGATTGCAAAGTTCTTCCCAGTTTTTGTTTATGATAGGAACCAGATGAATGTGCTAGAAGTGAACAAGACCAATTACGAGTCATGTAACTCTGATCATCCGCTTCAAAACTGGACTAGGGGAGCTGGAAGGGACGTTGTCCCTCTGAACGTGACTCGCCCCTATTATTTCATTAGTGGGAAGGGATTCTGTTATGGTGGCATGAAGCTAGCTGTTAGTGTTGAAAATCCCCCTCCCCCTCCCAAAGCTTCACCCTTAAATGAGAAGAGTGCCTCTCCGTCTCCAGTTTTGGCTCTTAGAGGCCAATACGTTCTGCCAGCTGTTTTGGCCATTGGTGCAGTATGGGATGCCTTTGTCCATTTGTTGTAGTCGTGCAACTCAGCGTTTTCTCCACATTCTTATTGCTTAAAGTTTAGTAAACCAATCTGTGAATGGATATTTGAGTTTTCTTCCCCATTACTTCTTTCTTCAGGGTTGTTTTGTATAAGACAGTTGGCCTGAAATTGAATGTTGTGTTGCTTAAGGAAGGTGTTTGAATTGCTAAATGTTCACTAAAACTCCAAGGACTGGTGAGAAAAATGGCATTTGTCTTTGATTCCATGTAGTGTGTAGATATATGGGCCCCTCTACCATGTGGTAGGTGAGCTTATTTATGTGAAAATTCCCGCTGATTTTGGAATTGAATGGAGACGTATGTGCTTTGCTTATTGATCCTTTTGAGACCTTTTTTCAAATACTCTTTTAGTATTTGGTATGAACAGATAATGAATGGCCTTGGGGGAAATGACATATTGACATGGCGTCTTCTGCCTTAAACTGTGACAATTAAATTTTATAGGCTATAGCCGAGCATCAAACTTGTTGCTCTGATCAGTCACCAAAACTAATAGTTCAGAGGTCGTTCTTTAAGGTTTAAGATCAATGATTCGATTCTTGCACGTCAAGTCACGGTATAAAGAATATGACGATAAGCATTCTCCGACTGCTTGTCAGGATGGGAAGACTTAGATGTCTATACATGTCCCAAATTTCAAGATCTTAACATTTTCAGACGCACGAGTTCCAGCCAAGCAGAAGAACCTTGCAAACTAAGAAACAAAAACAAAGCCATGGCAGTTGCTGGCACGAATCAGCTTTGTCAAGGATGTGCGCCAGTCAACGTACGAAAAGTTTAAGAAACAAAGACAAAACCATGGCAGTTGCTGGCACGAATCAGCTTTGTCAAGGATGTGCGCCAGTCAACATATGAAAAGTTAATGATCTTGACAGCCTTGCAAGAAAACTTTGTCCACGATCTTGTCTGATAACTACCTGCATAGACGTGTTGTTTAATTTTGTATAACTGCTTGACAGATTGTCTGCAATAATGAACGTCAATGATCCATTCATCAATGTTCTATGTACTAAGCTTCGCCTCTAACCGGAGCAAACTAAATACATACTGTTGAGAGTGTTAGAATTTTACATTTGAAAGATATGAAACTAGTGAAGAACATATAAGTGGAAATGACCAAAAAAACCTAAAGTTTTAAAATTTTAGGTTAAAGTATGGTGTCAAGGCTCACGAGTATATTTCCTCGTTAGGATCATGATATAAATCTTCCAAGTAAGTGGACTCTCAAGTACCAACAAGTAGTATCAGAGTCAATGATTCGGTAAGGGACGAGTATGGAGACTATAGTCAGATCCCGTGATTGCCTCCCCACATAAAAAAGCAAAGAGACTCTTGATGGGCCCAAACTAGTGAAGTAAAAGAGTTCTTGGTGACGCTATACACTCAAGTTGCTAAAAAAAAGGTTTTAAAAAGGCTTTTGCTCAAGGAGGAACTCAACCTAATGTAGAAGTTCACACTTGAGGGGAAGATTGTCGAGATTTCAAGTGAGTAAGAATCTTACATTAAAAAGAGAAGGAACTAGTGAAGAGCATATAAGTAGAAATGACCCATATACCTTAAGCCTTAATATTTTGGGTTGAAGTGTGGTGTCAAGGCCGACGAATATGTTCCCTCATTAGGCTTATGATGCAGATATTCCAAGTAAGTGGGCTCCCTGATACCAACACATATAAATAAGAATGACAACAAAAAGTGGAACACTTGATTGTTGGCTAGATATGTCTGATAAAAAAATTTGAAGGAATTTTTGTAGGTGGTAAGAAAAAGAAGCTTCTATGCTTATTAATGCCATCAATGTTGATCAAAATTCAAAACAAAAATTTCCTACTCATAGAAGAATAAGAGTATCATTAATATTAGGAATCATAATTTAGCTCGGACCTAATCTGATTTAATCGAGTTTATATCAAATTCAAACTTTTCTTAGTAAAATTTTGAACTTTAGACCAAATTTGAACACACACACACACACACACATATATAAGTGTTTTTATGCCTTTTTTATGCCTATATTTCTCTACCGTCACCACTTCTTTTATCTCCTTGCTGCCATTCTTTTATGTCGCAAAGTTTTACTTCTTTCTCCAATAATTACGACAACTTATCATATGAGTTGGATGGTTCTGTGTTGTTCTATAGGTACTATGTTGGATTGGACTAACATGGACAAAGTTTAATGTAAGAAAATATGTAACACATAGATAAACACAAGATCTTTTAAATCATATGCATAAAGTTACTTGGATTTGATTGTATTCCAATGATTAAAGGACTCTTGTAAGAAATTTTTACTCAAAATCTTGTATTTATGCTTTTTTAGATATTTATTATCAATTGTTACTGTTATTTAATAGTTAATCATTTAAAAGGTCACACCTTGAAAACTCATAAGGTGTATCCTTTTATTATTATCTCCCACACACACATGATGAATTTATTTAATAAGATTTCAGCATATTTTCATACTTGTCTAATAACTCGTGTGATCAAAATAAGAGCTTATGGTCATATACCTATTAGGAATATATTATGTCTTGATTAATTAATCGATCCTTGAGTTGACTTTATTATACTGTAGGTCATCTCGCATTTCAATCTCCTTTAATCCTATTTATTTCATCATATTATAAATGTATTTAATTCTCCTACTAAAAGTTGGTGGCCACTTTCGAATACAAATTTTTTCTGTATGCAAGTTACTAACCAAAATGACCTTTCTTTATTCTAAATTCTCTTGAATTGAATTTAATTTATTTTCCTAAAACTATCTCATAAGATTATATCAATTATAATCTTCTGGTAACATTCTAAAGTGGCAAACCTTAAACTTCATTATTAAAGATTAGAAAAGAGTCCAAAGGGTATATTATGATGTTCACTTAACCTATAATGTCTCACACAATGTAAGTTGAGATCTTATGGCTTACATTAGTCCCTTTTATAGTCGTTTTTGCACACATGTAAGAGTCACGTGCTATAACATTAACTCCTATTAGTTTAGAGTGTATGTCTTCTATAAATACAATATTTTGTAGATGTTGGTTCATGCATACTTAATGTATAACCTGAGTTCATCTCATCTACTATTATCTTTATCTTTCTAAACTCTCACCTGGCAACTTAAGATATATACGATGACTATATGATTACTCCAAACCAATTTCCTTTTGGTTTACCATCCAAGTTAACATTTACATTTTAAGTTTCTTACTTTAACGCTTTATTATCACCTTGATAATAAACTAAAACTGTCTCATCTCTAGTGATCACAAATATTAAAGTTGATGGCCTAAGTGAGAAGGTCAATCTTTTATTTTCCTGACATGTTTTTTGATTCATACAAAAATATCTCACACAAAGTAAATATATTTCATAATTAAGTACTAAGTAATGCTTATTAGTTAATAAACAATGTCAATTAATATTTGCATTTATACATGACGATACATTGAATGAACATATATGTAGAAAGGTTATTCAATTACATTTCAATGTCTACATAATTCTAATGACTTCACGTACGTAAAATATATATATGAAGAAATTGGTTTTGTCAATAAATCTACCACCATGTCTTTTATAAATATATACTTCATGTTCACTTCTTCTTATGTAGCTATATCTTTCA
This sequence comes from Erythroxylum panamense, assembly GCA_027123425.1. Lineage (NCBI taxonomy): Eukaryota > Viridiplantae > Streptophyta > Magnoliopsida > Malpighiales > Erythroxylaceae > Erythroxylum > Erythroxylum panamense. The sequence goes on along the minus strand of JAOTIZ010000008.1, from coordinate 12,422,109 downwards.
TATAATTGTATTCGATGTCTATATGCTTGACTTTACAATACAATTTGGGGTTTTTATTATAAGCAATTGTTGTTTCACTGCCATAGTTGATTGTTATTGGATCAATTTTGCTTTTAGTATCCCCTAAATTAACTAAGAATTGTCTAAGCCACATAACTTCTTGTATTACTACTAAAAAATATATAAATTTAGCTTCTATTGTGGAATAAAATAACATATGATTGTTTCTTACTTTTCCACGATATAGCATCATTGTTAAGTAAAAACATATCCAGAGGTAGGTTTTTTTCTCACCTAAACCTCCTCCCCCGTCTACATCTGTATATCTTTGTATACATATATCATTGCCTTGATAACATAATTCATAATCAATAGTACTTTTTAAATACTTCAATATTCTCTTTATTGCTTTCCGATGTGCTGATTATGGATTTGACTAACATCTGCTCATCATTCTAATAGCGTAACAAAAATCTAGACTTGTGAACATTATGACATACATAAGACCTCCAATTGCATTGAAGCAAGAAATTTCTTCATCTATTCCCTTTTTTGTAGCATATATGCACAAAACGTCTTGTTAATACCTTCATTTTTAGTAATATGATTATCTATTGGTTTGCAATCATGCACAAGAAATAATTTGAAAATCTTTTAAATAGAAGCCTCTTGAGAAAGTGACAACAATCTTTTTGAACAATTTCTTAAAATCCTAAATCCAAGAATATATGTATATATTCTTGGATTTAGGATTTTAAAGAAAAAAGTCAAATTTATCTTTGGATCTCTTAATATATATACATTGGTCATCATCAATCATATAAAAATCAAATGAAATGATTAATATATGAAAACGTATGCACCACTACGTTGAAAATTACTTTAGACCATAAATTTATTTCAATGACCAACACAGTTTATGTTCTTTGCTTGTCTTAATGAAATCTACAAGTTGTTTAATATAGATTTGTTCTTTTAATCATCCATTTAGAAAAGCAATATTTAAATCTATTTGGTGTAATTCAAGACCCAAATTGGTTGTTACGGTTAATATTAGACAAACTGAAGTAAACCTTATAACAGGTGAAAATGTCTTATTATAGTCAATTCCTTCCTGTTGTGTATATTCTTTTCTTTCACGAGGCGTGCCTTATATCTTTCGATATTGTCACCAATGTTTCATTATATTTTAAGAAACAATTTGCTCCCAATAACTTTACACCTATTAAGGAGGTCAACTAAGTCTCACACTTGGTTTGAGCTTAACGAAATCATATCTTCTTTCATTGCTTGCAACCATTCTTTTTTAGTAGACTAGTACAGAGAAAGATGTCGTTAGTGGTGGTAGGAGAAACACCACAGGTGATGTGTGGGAATTGAACAATGGCAATGACAATAGGTCATGGGCATCTCTTGCTAAGTTTCCACTCATCTCTTAAGTGACATCATGCCTTGCCGTTGCATCGTGCATTCCTCCATATGGTATGGCCTATTGTCGGGGAGTGGGATTCAAACCACCATCTTCAAACTACTATCACACAGGATTACTTTATGAGAAAGCAATTGTCATCCACTCCGCCATAGAAATATAGCAAGTGGTAATAAGGTGAAATATGGTAGGAGTTTTGGGTTTCCTTATAACATTGCTGGTTTTATCCAAAAGAGATGGTTTCATAGAGGTTGAAATGTTTGTGGAATTTAAATGATTCTTAATGTCTTTAGGATTTTGAATTTCTATAGTGTTGTTAGTGTTTTGGTATTATCCAAGAATTCATAGTTGTTGTCTTGTGTAAGTTTCTTGAAAAACCGTGGGGGTGTATTAGTTTCACAAATTCTTCGATTTACCACAATCGTTTCTATCACAATCAAAAATCGAAAAAAATTAACATATAAATCAACACCAACGACAATAGTTTTATACAAGACTTTACTGAATCAACACTACTCAACCCTTGATACTATTCCTCATCCTCACAACCCGTGAAAGAATTTTACACTCAATAGTACAACCACTTTGTACTAACCTCAGTAGAACATTTTCTCAAATATGTTTAATGATAACAAAACAAAATAAACAAATCAAATGATTAAACAAAATTCAACATAAACAGAAACACTTGAGAAAGAAAACAACTTCCTTGACAATGTAGCTTTGTCAACGAAAGATTAGGAAGTTATATACTAAGAAATCTGTTATAAACCTCCAATATTGTCACTAGAGCATCCCACACACAACAACAGAAAAATTACCAACTAAAATAAACATTTCTTTACTGAAACGTTGCATACAATGGAGCTATAATCATACTAAAACTTCTGAATTTTTTATACAAAAATCTGGCAACAATGACTACCCATAATGGTGTTAGACCCCGAATTTTATTTATGATGTCATTAAGTGTGAATTTTGATAATTTATTGTTTTGGGCTTAGCGTTGAT
>JAOTIZ010000008.1:12403400-12419569 GCA_027123425.1 Erythroxylum panamense | reverse complement strand
TTATGTTATGACATAATTGATGAATTTCATTTTGGATTGTTATGACATTTAGCCCCGGGACTTGGGGTATTTATTTTAAACGATTAATGCGTATGATTTTGTTATAAATTTGTATGTGTGAATCGTTTATTGTGCAAATGTTGGGATCGGGACCGACGGTTCGGGTCGTTCGTTGGGGCGCAGCCCGAGGGGCCGCCTCAGGATTCGGGTTACGGGGCTCGGGCCCAACAAATGGTCACACTGAACCCCAGAAAACACAACCAAAATAAAAAGAAGCACAACTACACAATGGAACAAGTTTTTGCATGTTTCCCTAAAAAAATAGTACACATTCAGTCTAGAAAATCATATTAACCTAGTACAAACACAACTGCAAATCTAGATAGAATCATCAGAAAATCAGCTACCAAATATCACTCAAAATCTCTAAAAACTCAGCTACACACACACACTAAAACTTCATCATGTTTTTCCTCTTAAATAAATATTATACAAATGTCCAAAAATTCATGTTATGCATATGAAACACAGCAACAAAGATTGTTCAAAATCACCAAAATTGCAGCTGACAAAATCAACACCATAGACGATTATACAGCCTACTATTATCGTTGAAGAGAGATGAAGAATAGCCAGCCAAGGGTCACACACAAAGAACAACTTTGCAGCCCTCACACAATTAGCCTAAGGTGTGTTGTATTTCAAAAACAAAAACAGCTGAAAATACTCAATAATCACAATAGAACCAAGGAAGACATCAGTTAAAGACATATCAGCCCAATTCACCTAATACTACAGCTCCAGTAATTCAGCCTCACAAAAACACACACTCATTTCAAATAAACCAGTTGTTTGAATTTTCCTTAATTGTGGTCAACAATTAGAAAGAATGGAAATCATCAATGATTTTTTCTGCTCATTAAATTCATGCATGACCCCACACCTAACACAGCAGCAATCATCACAAAGATCGTGTAACCAACCAAGACAGACAAAGCAAGAGTCACCTACACAAGGAGTCACGCACGCACAACACCAAATTTACACCTTACTAATACTGTCCTTTAGCTCACAACAACATGGTACACACGCACTCCTATTCCAGATGAGGGCTCACATATACACGCCAAACAAACTTTAGCAATCTCGTGTCCCTTAATTCACCAAAATAATTAAATCAAAGCTTCACCATTCACCCACGACTGCAATCAATACTTGACCAAAATCACTCACGTAAGCCTACTTTGCTACGGCAAAAAGAAACACGTTGTCTACTATAATTTGACATAATCTACTTGAACTTTAATTAAAAATAAACTTCTAATTTCACTGTGATTCTTATACCAGAGTCTAACTCAAATAAAGAGTGTTACTTATTTACACCATATCTTGATTTGAATTTTTAAACATTATCTTGAAGACTCAATAATCAAAAATGTCAAAATTAAATAGTTAAGATATAATAAATATCTTAACATTTCTAATTTTTGTGAAACTTATTCTAAATTATAAGCCAACACAATTGTGTGTCTATTTTTCTACAGTGTTTTTTTTCTTTGGATATGTAGTTAGCTATCAACAAAAACTAAACAATATAATTTCTATCCACAATGGAACTCTATAGATAGGCAATATGTTTTCTATCTATAATGGAACTAGATAAATAGACAATTGAATTTGACATTGGATAAACAACAATTTATTGTTTAAACATAAATATGATGATAGGAATTAATACATATAATATATTGCCAACAAGCACTTAAACAAAACACCATTCGAAGATTATAATTAAGATTTATATTTGTTTCAATAAGCCATATAATAATCACTCTAGAATTTAAACAAGTCATAGAATAATAATTAATTCAACAAAAACACATTTATTAATTTAATTTAATAATATGATTAAGACGCATATATAATTTATAGGAACACATAAATAAACACATAATTTTTCAAGATATTTTTCACACAAAATTTAGCATTTGTACTTTTTTAGATCATCAATCTTTTCAATTGATCATTATGTATTATTTATAGGCAATATTATTAACAATTAATTATTTGAAAATTCACACCTTTTGATTCGTTTCCTTTTATTATCATTTGGTTATTTCTAAATCTTTAAACTCTCATGTTATTTGACTTGGCATAGCATTGACGAAGCTTCAATTGATCATCATCACTCCTACACTCCAATCTTCTCTATCATAAAGCTATTGGTCATTGTGCATGTAGTGCTTGAATCCTTCTGATCATATTCGGAAATTTATATTTTGATTATTATTTAAAGCATTAAAATCTACATTTTTTTTAATTTTAAGAGAATCCAAAGAAGTAAAAGACAAGTTCACTAAAGAATAAAAAAAATTTAGATAGTCCGATTCAAATTTAACGAATCGAAAAATAGGTGATTAAACTCTTTCTTGTAAAAGAGAGTATTACATATGATACAATGTAATCTATCATCACACCTAATTATTATAGGAATAGATCTTCTGTTCCTGAAGATCTGTTCTCTCTGTTCCTAATAAATCTCAACCATCTAATTTATTGCGTTAGATGGTTGACATCTGTGAAGAACATGGAGAATATGGGTAGGGGAAACAGAAGATCTGTTCCCAATTATTATACCTTATGGATAAACATAGAGGATGCTAAAATATATTCCTCCACTACACTTTAAAAGTTTACATAACTTTTTATGTTTGTGAATCATCACAAATAGTAATAACAATACTACATGGCTTACCGATGAATCTTAGTAATAACAATTCTACATGGCTTACCAATGAATATTTGGAATAATTTTATAAAGATAAAAGATATCAATATTTTTATTTATATTTAAAGTTGTCGGGAAAAGAGGGGGAGAGAAGAATAATGTTGCTACTACTTTTTATTCTAAAATTGATGCCTTTGTATAAGCTTTTTAAATCCTAACATATAACAACTTTATCTTAAAAAATAACATTTTTTATTCAGATAACAAATCTTATATTTAATACTCCACTAATAATCTTTATCTTTAGTACTCTATCTTATTACTTTCAATCTTAATTTTATCTTTAAAAAAAGACTAAATAAAAAAATTTTAAAACAATAATCAAAAAATACTATTTATTATTAATGTATATAAAAAGTATTTGATTAAAATTTTTATAGAATTATTTTGATAAAAATTACTATTAAATTCGAATTAGTGTAATTATACATACGTCATGTTTTGAACAGTATGTTAAATATATTATATAATAATTTTTGTTACAACAATTTGATTCTATATTGAAAATTTTATAATATCAATTTTATAATAATTTAAAATAATAATTAATTAATTTAAAAATCGATAGAGCTTTTATTCCTTTTCATCGCAAGCAATCTGAAAATAGCAGCAAGGCCCAGTGGACATGTAACGTGTAATGGACCAATCCTGCAATTTAGAAACTGTTGGAAAGTAACCACTTGCCTTCTAATCCCATAACGTTCAGTGAACCATTCAACGCAGATGAAGCATGCTGACCAATCGAAAGCTTCTTATTTATATTTCTTTTTTGGTAACGTAAACTCAGCGGTTTAACGTTAAAGTTTCAATAAAGATATGATAAAACTAAAAATTATTTAACCAAAATTTTATTTAATGGTACTTCTATGTGATGTAAGTAACTTAAAACAAATTAAAATTTAAAATTAATAAAAATAACTCTTCATAATTTTGAATTTTTTAAAAAATATTTTTAATATTAAAACATATATGGACTAATTACATATTATTGATATAGTTCCTATTCTTGACTTAACTAATTAAATATGATTTAAATTAATAATTTATTATAATTTAATTGTTTCAGTTTAATTTAAAAATTATATTGAATCATTCTGTCAATAATAATTAATTAATTAATTAATAAATAATATTGTTGTTACGTATGCTTTTTATTTTTTAAGAAATATATAAGAGAATGAATTTTTTAAAATTATAAATTATAAAAAATTTCAACAATTTTAAATTTTAAATATTAAAATTATTTAAGCTACTTAACATAAACCTTCTTGTCTTTTTACCTTTTTAAATCCCATTTTCTGACCCTCCTTATCAATGTAGTCGGACTTTAGACAAATGTAAAACACACCGTGCATGCAAAGAAATCCCAATTCACATTTTGTCACAGATACTCATACTTCCACTTTTGTCCGAACTTAAGTACTTTCTCAGTAATCAGTTTCATGTCTTTTCGGTGGACTCCACCCATGGCCTAGCTAACAACTTTTTTTTGTTTTCCTGTAACTCTTCTGGTTTTGTTATGTTCAGAGTTAAGAGTCGATTGGTTTCATCTTAGTATGTGTCACAATGCGAGACGGCCAAGAATACACGCCGAAAACTGGCATCTATCATACACAGCATCTGCCAACTCAGCTTGCCAAAGATGGCAATGTTTTCGACTATAAAGGAAACCCAGACCATGGAGGTGAATGAGCTAATCAAGAAGTTCCAAGTACCACCAGGGTTTTAATTGTCTAAGCCTCTCGACAATATCAAGAGAGTGAGAGACAGAACAGAAACAGATATGGAGGGTTTAAGAAGGAAAGGAGTTGTGGGCTTGGTGACGGTGACAGTAGTGATCATGGCGATGGTGAATGTTTCAGAGAGTACGCTGCATAAGGTAGGATCAGCTCGTGGATGGATACCTGGCTTTAACTACACTGAGTGGTCGAGTGGAGAGCATTTCTATGTTGGTGATTGGCTGCGTATGTGAATCTCTCTCTCTCTCCCTGTATATATATATATACACACACACATTATGTATAGTCGTTTCTAGGGATTTATACATCTGAGTTGTGTGTATGGATCCCTAATAAGGGCAAGTCTCTTTTTTTTTTTAAGAGAGAAAAAAAATGATCCCGTTTGATTTGAGTTTGGATAGGATTGTGATGGCAATTTCTTTGATTGAACAAACATCAACTTGGTTTTTGGAATTAAATTATGAAGTGGATAAGGGTGGTCATTTGCTTGTGTGATCTCTTCCGAAGATAGCTAAGAATTTTTAGGGATCTAATGGATTGGTTCGACGATATGAAATCCAGAATTATGGACTAAGAGTAGGTTGATTTCGTAACGTAGTGAATTCATTAATGCAATGACTCGTTTTTGAACATTTTGGCAGGCACACCCTTAATGCTTAGAAAGTAAATGGTTTGCCTTCAAATGATATATGCAAATTTGCAAATGAAAAAGTTAAATCCGTCTCTTTATTCTTCTTTTTGGCCTGGAGTGTGCAAAAGCACTGCCAAACTGCTACCTCCAAATCCACTGCACGGACCTTGTAATAGATAAACATCAATAGAACAATTCTGGTTACTGTAATTCCTGTTGTGTTTTTCTATTAGTCACTATCTGCAACGTATGTTAAGATCAATTTTTTATTTCGCTTCTAAGGACTTTGTGTTATTTTAACAGTTTTTGTGTTTGACAAGCACATGTACAATGTTCTGGAGGTCAATGAGACAAGCTATACAAACTGCAACGATCAAAACTTCATAGCCAACATAACCCGTGGTGGCCGGGATGTGACTCAGCTCACAGAGGCAAGGCCATATTACTTCCTGAGCAGTGGAGGCTACTGCTGGAACGGAATGAAAGTGGCTTTAAATGTTGAAGAAGTTCCAGTCACCCCAGCACCTTCACCCACCAAAAGTGGCTCTCCATCAAATATTGGCAGACATATGTTTCTGTCATTTGCAATTTATGCAGCTTTAGCTTTCTCTACTTTACTCAAGTTAATTTAGTACTTAAGAGGATTAATACAGTGACAGTGAAACGAAAATATCAGATCGAAAATATCAGATCCTAAAGGGTTTCATAAACTCACCATCTTTTGCAATGGAAGTTTGTTTTGCTTTCTAATTTTTGCCTTGCAAATAGCATCAGCAAGCTGCGAACATATTTGGCTTAGTGTGGTAGGAATTTTACAATTTGACAGGATGTGCAATGGTTTTCTTTTTCAAATAATCAATTAGGTGAGCAGGCATTATCTCAAGTTTCTGTTTTTTTAATTCTTTTTGTCTATTAGTTTCTTTTAAGCCATTGCTTGTGAGAGCTCGGAAGTCGATTGGTTAGTTGATTCCCTGAAGGTTAGCCAGGTATGGAAGTTGAAATGGTTACTCGCAGCTGCTGGATCAGATGATGATTAGTCACTGGAGCCTAACTGGGATAGTACATGGCATTCATCAGATGATGGTTTAACAAGAAGCACCCAACTGGGATATATGTCATTTCTGATGCTGTATGCACAACTATTTTCCGGAGGACTATTAAATGTCATCAATCGTATAAAATGTTTTACCCCCGTTTAGAAGATAAAATGTATCATAATCATTGTCAGAATAAGGACAAGCTAATTTTCCTATTATGCTCTATCAAGACAACATAAAATAAGTTAGAAAATTACTAATAGTCCACATCAAAGTTGCTCTCAACACAAAATTTTGATTAAAAAACATATCATATGTTTTCACACTATATTCTAAAAAATGTTGCAATTTATATACTAATGATTGTAAGAATACGTTAATTTTATGCTTTGGATTTGTAGTCCCTGGCACAATCACTGTCAAGAACATACATACCTCATTCATAAACATCCACGGAGGTAAATTCTAAGGAGTAATTATGATTAGCTATGATGAATATTGTTGGCCGGATTGACCAAAAGGTTGGAATCAATCCATCGACAATCCCAACCTAGCATGTCGACTTTCAGCTGCAAACTCATAATGGGTGTTATTGAAATGTTTCCATGCCAATGTATTCGATGAATAACTCATTATTTCATCTTCATGTTCGTGTTTGTTATATCATCTCATGCGAGTTGAAGTAACATCAGAAGTATATAGTCTTTGAAGTCTCGTAATTAGCAGAAAATAATACATCTACTTTCAGGGTACTAATTTGTGTTTTATATAATGCTTTCTAGAATTGAACCGAGATTGACCACAAAATATGTACTCTTGCAATTTCATATCATCTCCCCAATACAACATACATTCTAATTTGTAATAATCAATTTTTTCAACAGGAAAACTAAGACTCCTAATAAGTTTTTTCATATTGTAAAAACTATCAATCATTGTATGATCAGGAGGTAATGATTCATTATACCATCCAAGAATTTTATCAAAACTATTATCAGAAATATGCGGCCATATTTCTTGGTCAGCTGAGTGTAGTAAGTCAAAAAAATTATTTTGCCTATGGGTTTGGTTCTTCTTCAAGATTTTCTATATTTTCCTTAAAGGTATAATCAATTGCATTGTAAGGATTTTTAGTTACACCCATATGATTTGTTCTAAATCCAATTCCCCTTTAAACTCATCCACATTTACTCACGAGTTTACTTCATTACCCCTTGAGGTGCTACAAATCAATGGCTCTTTATGTCTAAAATAATTTAGAACAAACCCTTTTATGAGTAAATGGCCATTCACTTCATCAATATGAAGGAAATGAATATGTTTGCACTTTTTATATGGACATTTGATCTTTAGATAATCCATATATGCAAGTTGAGAACATGTATAATGAATAAAAGCTTCAACGCCCTCAACAAACTCAAGATTAATGAAATCATCAGGTGTTAATCGTCTATACATCCAAGATCTATCATCATCACACATTTTCGTAAAACTGTTAATTTAAAAAAAGCGATTTCATAGTTAGTATCCTTTATGCCCTCTAAATTTACAAAACATTTAAAATTTACACAACATCTCTTAAGTATTAATCAACTAAATTAATCACCTACAATTGATTTTAATATTATAGTACGTGACATTGTTTACACCTGTGAATCAAGAAAGCAAGTTCTTACTGTGACTTCTAGACTCGTGAAATTTTGCACCAATAAGTCTTAAGGGAGCTGCATCACGAGTTCCCAGCCTATAAATCATTATTGGGGTTTATTATGCAGAGAACTGTCATGTCTATTAAACCTAAGAATTTCTTGTGTTAAAACTAAATTTGAATTAATCAAATTGAAGTTAAAGTATTTATGTTTGAATTAATCACCTACAATTGATTTCAATACTATGGAAAGTGGCATTGTTTATAACTGTGAATCAAGAAAGCAAGTTCTTGTTGTGCTCCTAGACTAGTGAAATTTTTCAACGATAAGACTCTTGGAAGCTGCATCATGAGTTTCTAGCCAGTATATCGTCCTAGGAGTTTATTATTTAAAGAACTGTCATGTCTATTAAACCTATGAATTTCTTGTGTTAATACTAAGTTTGAATTAATCACATTGAAGTTGTACGTTTGAATTAATCACCTATAATTGATTTTAATACTATGGTACATAACATTGTTTACACCTGTGAATCAAGAAATCAAGTTCTTGCTGTGACTCATCATGAGCTTCTAGCCTATATACCATCCTAGGGGTTTATTATGCAAATAATTGTCATGTCTATTAAACTTATGAATTTCTTATGTTAATACTAAGTTTGAATTAATCACATTGAAGTTGAAGTATTTATGTTGGAATGGATCACGTTGAAGTTGAAGTATTTATGTTTGAATTAATCATCTACAATTGATTCCAATAATATAGTACATGGCATTGTTTACATCTGTAAATCAAGAAAACAAGTTCTTGTTGTGACTCCTAGGCTCGTAGAATTTTTCACCGATAAGTCTTACAGGAACTGCACCACGAGTTTCTAGCCTATATATTGTCTTAGGGGTTTATTATGCCTCAAATCATCCATAAGATCTCGAACTTATTCCACATGCAATAAATACTTAGACTATTAAAGAAGAACATAAATACTCATCAATGATTATAAGAATATTCTAAACAACCAAACAAAATCAAGAACTCCTTTGCATTCACGCAAAGCTCAAACGCTTCAGAATCGTATTATTAAAGCAATATATATGGTAGACATTAGTTGGACGACTTAACTGGATGAACAGACAACTATAGACTACAAAGAAGAAGGATAAGCGATGCTCTTCAACACAATTTAGGGCATGCGAAAAAGAATATTTCGTATTTAATATAATATACTTGTTCAATAGTTTTGTTATATTTTTAATATATTTAAGCAAGTAAATCAGAAATTAAGGCAATATGAGTTTTGATATATAATGTAATACAGAGAAAATATATTATTTAAGCTAAAACACAAACGTATGATGTTAATTAGTTAATTGGTAAGAATATACCATTATTTGAAAAGAAATGCAAGATAAAACAAAGACATTGTGAACATCAATTTAAGAATTTTGAAGTTCAAATCCATCAGGCTCTATAACAAATTTATTAAAAGTAACATCATTGCTAATCATAAATCTTGGAGCTCTATCCTTTTTCATACACCGTAATCTATACCCTTTTAATCCAACAATATACCCAAAAAATGCGCACTTTATTGTTTTAGGCTCCAATTTGCAATCATTGGCATAAGTATAAGCAGGGAAACCAAATATCCTCAAGTTAGAATATTAATAAGGAGTATCATAACAAATCTCTTGAGGAGTCTTAAAATTTACTACACTTGAATAAGTAATAATGTTAATAACTTTAACCCAAAATTGCTTTGGAAGACCAACATTTAACCACTATATGAGTATTTAGTTTATCCGTTTTATACTATATTTTATTGTGGCATATGACATACAGTGCAGTGCTTCACTATACCTTCCTTCTTATAAAACTCATGTATATTGCAATTTTTCAAGTCACTTTTCCTTCTGAATGTCTTGATTCATCTTCCAGTACATTTTCAAACGTTGTCTTCCTCTTCTTAAACTTTTCAAACACTTCATCCTTTAATTTCATAAAATGCACTACGTACTTTTCTTAAGTAATCACTAATGAATATGAGAAAATAACTACATCTTTATGGGATTGAATAGGAGCTAGACCTCATCAATTCGAGTGAATATAATTAAGAATACAAGTTGAGTTATGCATGCCAAAACTAAATTCTAACCACTGCTTTCTCAAAACTCAAGACTCATGTAAATTCATCTTTTTAGCCACAACTCCATCCAACAATATTTTTAACTCAAAATCTCAAGTCTTTACTCACTTATGCGACAACTTTGTACTACCATTATTCTCCCCTAAGCATAGAGGTATGCCACCGATTCTAGTACTATCCTACTTATGAAGGCATACATTCTATACTATAATTTTCCTTTCGTTATAGTTATGATGCACTTTATCACTTTTAGCTGCTTATCACCATCAAAAAACTTATACGTCAAGAGTACCTAAGGAAATCCAATTCTTTTGAAGCTCAGGAATATACGAGACTTCTAATATTCTAATAATCCCATAATACATTTGGAATTATACTAATTACTACTTTAATAAAATACTCTCCGTTATCGTCCAATATGATAGTACTATTCCATTGTTTGAAAGGATAGAACTAATCCTTGTTAAAGGTCATATAACAAGATGTGCCATTATCTATCACACGCCAATTTGCACAATCAAAATTGCTAACTGTCAAATCATTATTGTCTCTTCCATCCTCTTCATTAAAATTCACTTGCATTATAATAATACTCACTTTTCTGCTAAAGTTCCTATTCTCTTTATAGTTAAAGCATCAAACAATTATCCATTGATTTAGAAAGTGACTTGCTCTTATTTTTAGTATCATTTTCCTTGCTCCTTCATCTATTGATGACCGAACCTAAATCTGATCCATTTTCATGTACATCAAAGACATTTTTCTTTAATTATTTAGATTTCGGAGCATCCTTCACACCATTGGTATAAGTAATCTTTCTCCTATATAATATAGTATCAATAAAATTTACACATTAAGTAGAGATTGATTCTGTGCATTGCACATGATTCATAAGATATTTAGACATTTAAAACAAGGAGAAAATCATTAAAGAAACCACTCAGAACCTTTGTCGAACACTTCAAAGGCATGATAGATTTATCCCAAATAACCTAAGCAAATCATGTATTTTTCCTTCCTAAATGTTTTATAGAACAATGAAAAGACAAATACACTACAGACAATCGAAACAAACTAAAAAACACCCCAAAAACTCCTAGGTTTGTGCAACGTTCAAATATATATGCCAACACTATGTATACGAAAAATCATAGAGAACAAATACTGAAAGACTTACCTCCGTTGAAGGACACAAGGACAGTGGCCGGAGAAGACAAAGACAGGCAAACGGGAGAGAGGAAAACAATGAAAAACAAAAATGAAAACGCATGGGAGAGGGAGTGTAACATCCCATCACCGATGGGAAGGTTAAATTGGTAAATTGGGACGGGTTAGGATTCTCTATTGCATAATATTGATTGAGCATTCATTGGGCTCTAATTTTAGAGGAATAAGTTGTTCTGCACATGCACATATAGGTACATGCATTCATGGCATTTCCTGGCCTTAAATTGTGAGTATGGTATGATTTGTGAATTTTGAGATAATTATGTTTGATTTTGATTTGTTTATGAATTATGAAATAATTGGGTTTGATTAGTTGGAATTGAATGTTTAGGAGCGATTGCCAGTTGATAGTGACCCATAGGAAATTTTCTGAAAATTTGGGAGAAAATGTCCGGACCGAAAATTTCTGAGTGACGAACTGATTGACTTGATAGTACTGAATAATTGTTCTATCGCGATGGAAAACTTAGATTCATGATTTTAGGAAATAAAATGATGAGCTATTGGAATTTAGAGATAGTTTAGACTAGAAATGATTTTGTGTAGAGGAAGAGATTAGAGTAACCCTTTAAAATGCCTTGAGTATGAAATCCTCCTTTGAAAACCTCTTGGCTAAAAAATCGATTTTCCTCCAAATTAGGGCTTTTTCTCCTCTACTTCCGTTGGTGATTTCGATCTCCCACCTTTGAGATTTTTGCTTGCTTCTCTTTGTTGCTAGAAGATCAACTAAAATCCTTAAGAGAATGATGATTTGCGAGAGTTGAAGGCTCACCGTGGGTGAGAATCGTTGGTGCTAGGGTTGGGGAAATTTCGGAAGATTTTCAGATTGGAGAGCTTGATTGGTAAGTGATTGGTTTTAATGTGATTTTATAGTTGTTTGATGCATTAATGGGTTTAAATGTGATAGATTTGAGGTAGTTGAGTAGAGTTAATGAATGGTATTAGAGAGAGAAGCGCGTTAAATGGTCGGAGAAGAAGGTGAGGACGCGGCGTGCCTGTGCCACGTCGCGCGCGAGGGCCTTGCCGCGACGAATTAATGTTAATTTGCCGCGGCGAGCTTGGAGAGGGTCGTCGCAGCGAGCTCGCTTCAACGTTGCGGCGAACTACTCCCACGCCGCGGCGAGAGTTCTTTAGCCGCGGCGAGCCCCACTTTTCTGAAGTGATGAATTTTCGTTTTTGGGGCATAACTAATTGTATAGACCTCCAATTGAGGTGATTCTTAATTCGTTATGAACTAGAGAAAGAGGTCTACAATTGATGTAAAGAATGAAAGTTTGAATTTGAATTAATAGGATCGCAATTATCGAAAGAAAGTTGAGTAAGGTTTCCTTTTTCAACCTAAGGATAGTTTCTTGAGAATGTGGAGAATAATTGTGCGATTTCCAAATGTAAATTTGATGCTATTGGAATCCTTAATAGGTGAATTTGATCTAGTTCAAAATGGAAATTGGTTTTGAGATTTCTCGAGATCTGTTTAGTGTTTAAGATTTGGCCAAAGGAACTGAATAGTAGAAATGAGATTAGTGGAGTTCTAGGTCAGTGTAATGAAAACAAATGTGTCATTTTGATGAGATGGGTTAAGAGTTAGAATTGAACTAAAGATAGTGAGATTGGGTTTTAGCGCCGGAAAGTCATGAATATGCATCATACATCGTTTCCTTAAAACATGTGCATTATTGAATCTTCTGATTGAGCATTTAGTAATGGGAAATTATTTGACTGTTACAGAGGCACCGTTGGATCGTGATTCCACAGATGTTTCTGGGACTTCCAGGCAGTAGCTCGGAAGTTACAGCTGAGTAACCTAGTTGGTTCCTCAATTGTTAATTGTTGAATGCTCTGTAAACTGTTTGAAATTGTGAATTGTATGAGCCTATGAATGATTAAAATCGATATGACTGCTTGTGGCAAATTGGATTTGACTGCCATGTGGTTTTGGATGAATTGCGATAAATGGGTGCTAATATCAGTGTGACTATGATCTATTGGGCATGTTGTATTCATACATAAATGCATGAACAGATAATGATAGTTGTGACCTAAGTCGCCACTGTACTGAAAAGAGCCTTGAGCTCGACCACTGAAATAGAGCCTTGAGCTCAAAGGGAGTTACTCCCTAGACGCGTCTACTGACTACTGATCACTGATTTAGCGCTCGGTCACAACACTGTAATAAAATGGGAAAGAGTCACATATGCATTGCATATACATTGTGATGAATTGAATGCTGTGAATGGGAAATAGACAAGAGTGCATGCTATAATTGTGATAACTGATTTGTGAATTTTCTGAACTATGTGATTATATGAAACTGTAAATTGTTATATGATTTGCTGAATGCGTTATTGTGTTGTGCTGTACACTATTGGCGTAATGCATTAATTGAGTGAACCATCGATGATGGTTTCTTATTGAGTTCGCAAACTCACCCAAAATTGCATTATATTTACAAAAAAAAAATGGTTTTAAAATATAGTGATTTTCATATTGTGGTTTTATTATATTGATGCCATGAGAGTACTGTAGTGACTAACCGCTCGTAGCTCTCCCTTATTGTGGGATATTCGTCGGAATGACCCACGGTCGTCCCGGTGTGTACCCTGCGGTAAGAGGGCGCTACAAACTCCATCCATCCTTATCCCAAACTGTTGAGAATTTTCAGCCATAACTGATATCAACTGTCTGTTTGCCTTAAGTGTTTTGTTTCCTAGAGCTTCTCCACTAGTTGCATCGACCATACTTCGATTCATTAGCAATAATCCTTCATAAAAGGATTGAATTAGAGGTTGATCAGGATTTTAATGATGTGGAATCCTTAAACCTTTCCTAATATTCATATAATGTATTTCCAATAACTTGTCTTATCCATATATCTTCTTTCTAATATTTACTACTCTTTATGCAAGAAAGAACTTCTCAAAAAACATTCTTTTCATCACGTTCTATGTTGTTACTGAGCCAAGTGGAAGATAATATAACCAATCCTTTGCCTTATCTTTTAAAGAAAACGGAAAGACCCTGAGATTACTTTGTTCTTCTGTCACCTCTTGTGACTTCATTCCAGAACAGACAACATTAAATTCTTTAAGGTGTTTATGTGAATCTTCACCTGTAAGATGACGAAAAATAGGCAGTAAGTGAATCAAACCAGATTTCAATTTGAAATCTACCTCAAGAATGCATAAAGGTTGTTGATTCAAATTCGGTGCTACTAACTCCCGCAATGTTCTGGGATTGAGATTTGTCATCTTTTCATCCTCTTCTTGAAAATTAGAGTCTTCACCAATTATTAGATCTACTTCAATTTTCATGTCTGAAGGTGAACAACCGCTTCATTGGTTAGTCTCTTTTTTTAAACGACACACTGTCTTTTCAATTTATGGATTATATTACAATTTACCTATAGGAGTCATACAAGATAAGAGGTTAGCAGTAGCTACAAAAATAAAATTGCAAAGAAATTAAGAAACTTGAAATAGTTCCTCGACAACGACGCTAAATTTTGGTCGGGTTGTCAAGGTCCCCAAAATAATACCGATTCTTTAAACTTTTGTATTAGTTATGGAATCAGGTCGAATCCCTATAGAACTGAACACTAGTTTTTTAATTTAAAGCAATAACATTAATTGGGGGTGTTTGATTAATAAACTAATTAACTAAATATAAGACGAAAACAAATTAAATCAATTGAATTTAAAATTAAGAAAATCAAGATTACCAAACTTTGATTTAAGGGAAATATCTCATCTAATTGTAGCATTGATCATTGATCTAAAAAGAATATTTTCACGATTCAAGCAGTTAGTCCGAAACATATTAGGATAGGTAGGAGTAAGCCAAAATGCAACCCACACCACCTGAAACGTAGACCATGCGTTTTATTAAACGCAAACATCGTCTACGTTTCATGCAAACGTTTGGCTAAGACATAAGTGAGGGTTTTAAAATATGAATAGTAGCATGGCCAACCATATTTAATTTTCATGTCAGTGAACAGTAGTTGGGAGAGAGTGGCGTGAAATAGAATAGTTGAGAGAGCTTAAAGGGGATCAGATATCCTGTTCTGGTTATGGTGTTCCTATCATATTCCATTAAATCTTATCCACACATTTATATGAATCCCACATAAATGTATGGTGTTCTAACCTTGTTCCATTAAATGTATAGATGAGATTTAATGGAACAAGGTTGAAACAGAGGATTTGATATGGCTTGGAGGCAGCAGAAGAGAGTTGTTAGGGGTTTCAGTTAGGGATAATTTTCATAGGACTGAAGCATTGGTTTAAGATACTCGTGAAGGGCTAGATGTCCCGACGTCGATTTAGAGGTGACATCGACGCTGATGACTCGAGATAAGTGTATTCCTTTGTTTTTGTTGTTTCTTTCTCTCATTAGGAATTGATTATGTTATCTTGTGTTTATTGAATCGGGTATTGTGAAAAGATGATTTTAATGCGTTCATTGAATCTTTTCTTTGCAAACCCATTGCTATAATTTTGATATGCGTAGCAATTAATAATTCGTAATTATTAGGGATAACATGACCTAGGTTAAATGATGTATCGTATGTGCTTATTGCCTTGATTAATCGATTTTTCTAATTTGTAATTGTTGGCCCCGAAATTTTTTTAATGAATAAGCATGATTAGATTAATACTTGAGTTTATTTATGTTGGGATTAATTAGTTGTTAATGTGAGTAAGACTATATAAAATGGGTAAATCGAATTAAGTGTTAAGGTGGTAAGTATGTATAAGGGGTAGTTTAGGAAGATCACTTGAGTTGTAAAGTTGTAAGGCTTAGAAGGAAGGGCAAATTGGTCATTTTGTTAGCTTCATTAAAAAGAAAGAAAGAAGAAAAGAATACTTGTTTTGATTTGAAGAAAGAAGAAAACGAAAATTAGAAGAAGAAGAGGGAGAGTGTTTCGGTGGAAAGGAGAAAGAAGAGAAAGAAGA
>JAOTIZ010000008.1:12392478-12403300 GCA_027123425.1 Erythroxylum panamense | reverse complement strand
GCTATGCAATGAGAAAGTTTCTTAGTTTTAAAATATAGTGATTTTCGTATTGTGGTTTTATTACATTGATGCCATGAGAGTACTTTAGTGACTGTCTGCTCGTAGCTCTCCCTTATTGTGGGATATGCGTCGGAATGACCCACGGGCGTCCCGGTGCGTACCCTACGATAAGGGGGCGCTACAAGGAGGAAGCCTTCGAGTAGGTTAAATGGGTAGGAAAACGACGTCGTTTGGTGTTAAACCAAAACCAAACGGCATCATTTTCGTTTTATTTAAAGCGTTGAAGTCGAAGGAAAAGGTGACGGTTACCTCTAAAATTTACCGACATAATTTATTGACGGAAATATAATCTGTCGGTAAACCCAAAACTTATTTGTTTTGCCAAGCATTCCTACATTCTTTACTGATAAGAATTTTTTATCGTTACTATATTCCATCAAAAAATTTATCAGGATAATTTCCCTCCATATTTACCGACAGATATTTTTTTCGACAATGTTACCGACAAAATTCATTTTGCAACGGCAAGAATATCTATCAGCTCGGTAATTTGTCATCACTAATTACTAATTTTCTTACAGTGAAAAGACCAAGAGTTGCCTAGGGTTTGCATCTTTAGGATATTATTCTGCTTGATTTTGTTTTCCAAACTTCCGATCAAAATAGGCTTTAATTTGTTTCTGGGAGAAAATCTCTAACTGCATCAAGCTTATTAGGGTTATTTAAAACCCTTACATTCTAATCTATATTTGACATTATTCGAAGTTAGAGGGGTTTGTGCCTTTAATTTGCTTCTCTTTCCCTTTTTCTTCTTCCTGGTGCTTTGGACAAGCTTTGTTTCACCATTCTTATAGGAGTGCACCTTGTTTTCTCCTTCCTCTATTGAGTGGTTAATGGAGATGATATTTTCTTCAACTACTGGTCCTGAACTTTATTTTTTTCAAGCCCTTAATCCCATCATTTTCCTTATCTTTAAGAAGGCATAAGAAACATCCATGACAATAATTCCTTTAACCTTGTCTGTTTGGTTATTTTTCCCTTTGCACTTTTTCATCTAATGACATAAGTTCTTCAAACTCCCCTTTTATAAAAGTTCTCCTTGTAGGTTTTCACATTTTCCTTTGAAGTTTTAGTGTTGGTCCCCAGCTATAGGAAACATGGATTAAATCTTCAACAAGTTCACCATTTTTATTGAGCTTCATTATTGAGACTATTTTTGGTAGTTTAATGATTTCCACACTAATCTTTTCCTCTTTGCATTAATTTCATCCTTGCAAAATGGTGTACCATTAAAGTTAGCTAGAGAATTTAACCCTTTGGAATGTATTCTGAAATCATTACCTATTGCAGGTCCCTTCCTCTCCATGAACTCAATGTCGAGTTTTGAATCACCTAAACAGAAGGCCTTTGATCTATGAAGAATCCAAACATTATTTTTGAGGCTTTCACGTTGCTGCCTCTCTCTAAAAAGAGAGAATTGCAAAGCCTTGAAAGGCATATAAGTATAACAAGTTAATACAAAAGGTTATACAACTCAAATTAGAATCAATACATGATTGATGATATTTTATGACCTTAAAAATTTTGATTGAAGAGTTACAATCCTCCAGAAACCCCTTTCAGGGGATTTCAGTAATTCTTCAAGGAATGCACTATACTGAATTTACAGTCCAGCCATACTTGAAACGCAGAAGTGGCCATCCTTAGCTTTTACGTGATAGTATAATAAAAGCTCAAACCCTACCCGCTGCACTGCCGTAAACATGTGTCAGGAACTGACAGACGCATGGGTTCTTGTGTCCGTCCGCATTTACTTCCCCGTCTGCTGCATTCACAAATCACAAGAAACGGGGAAGGCAACTGCAACGTCACTGTAATACGGTTCCAACCGTACGTTACCATTATTTACTGCAACCGAAATCTAATCGTCTTGTTGCTGACTATGGCATTAGGTCGATGTTCTATTCTTGACGTGAATTTGCGTTGGAGTTGATGGTTCCGCATATACAGAGAGAGAACGGTAAATTCTGAAACAGGGAAAAAGGCAATCCTCGTCCTTTCCCAATTTAATATCATCAACTTGCATTGCTTTGCTTTGCTGGTGGCCTCCACTCTTCTTCTTTTATGTCAACCACCGCTGTTGACAAACTGAGGTTGAATAGTACTCGGACACACGTTCTACCTGCTAATTAAGACAACGACCGCCACAGCTAAACGTAAACAGTCCGTACAACGTTGTTCATATCCTTTCACAAAACATACATAGGTGAAGGAAGGAAGGAAGGAAGGGATTGCATACAAGAGGGTAAATTACATCATCAACTCCTGTGTGTCTGAATGAAATTAAAATTCAGAATTTTCAAAGGAGGAAGTCCGTCACGAAATCAAAGTCGTAGGATTACAGGACCGGCATATGATATGCCAAAGTCTTAGCTTTGGTACTTGTGGGGTTGGATATGTATAAATGTGAAATTGGTGGTGGACCCATGGAGAACTGAATCATAAACCAATCAAGAATGGATAGCAACTGTCCTCCTTCTTACATGACATCATTAAGGACGTACAGCACCGTTGATTGCGATCTTTTCCCGTCCACGTGGGTCCCTCTTATCAAATTCTAATAAATAATTATGTAATAATTCCAATTCAACCTTCTCAGTCGGCTAATCGATTTTAATTTATAACCTAATCGGGACAGGGAATCGTAAATTGATGCATGATCAAATAGTCAACGGTCGGGTCGGGTATAATTGGTGCCGGCGGTTTTTTCGGGGCGGGAGTCAAGATAGAATAGAAATGCCAACAAAAAGATTTAACATTTGGCATTTGACATGATTTTTGATGTTATTCTTTGTCCTTATAGAAGCAAGCTGTACAAATTAAATTTGTATTGGTGACCAATCACGTCAACAGCTTTAATAAAAATACGTAAAATTAAAAAATTAATTATTATTTTTTAAAACTTAGATTATAATTATAAAATTAAGTAAACTTTGAGATTTTTTTAATTAACCCTAATTTAGAAACTATTACGAGACAAGATATTTTGAAATTAATACTTAAATTATTAAAAAAAACAATAAATAATGGAGACCTGAGGGAGGTTGTTTAGGAGAGAAAATTGTGATTGTCCATTTTTATGCGTGGACTTTCCTCCACAACTTCAAGACAGCACGAAACTACCCACGACACTTTGATAGAGAGAGAAGCCAGTTAAAAAGATAAACCCAAATAAAGTTGTAAGACACCAAAAAGGTCTCTCCTTTCTCTAGCACAGCTCTGCCCAGAGTTCAATTCGGTGTAAAGATTGAATCTTTTCAGACGCAGAGCACGGAACTGATATTTGGAACAGATTGTTCTTTGCTCTTTTTACAGTTTCCAAATGGCAGAGAAACATGGGTCCACAGCGAATACTAGAGTTACGGCGCCACCACGTCCAAGCTTAACTTTGCCGCCAAGGCCTTCCATCGATGCCCTTTTTACCGGCGGTCTCAGTCCTGGTCCCATGACTTTGGTCTCCAGCTTCTTTTCTGACAACTACCCTGATGGCTCTTTCTCTCAACTACTCGCTGGTGCTATGTCTCCAATTCCTAGACCAAGTTTTTTAGTTGAAAATTCGATGCCAAGTAACGTCGGTGGTTCGTCGGTGAAAAACGATGGATATGGATCAGAGAATAAAAGTAATTTCGGGTTTAAGCATAGTAGGCCAATGAATTTGCTTGTAGCTCGGTCTCCACTCTTTACTGTCCCTCCTGGGTTGAGCCCTTCTGGTTTGCTTAACTCGCCCGGTTTCTTTTCTCCTCAGGTGAATCTACTGCTCGATCTGCATACCAATTCTATGGTTGCCCTTTGTTTGTTCTTTTGCCATGATGTTTTCGTGCTCTATTGTGGTAAATTTATATGAGGACTTTTGCCTGTGTATATACTTTCTACGGTCAGAAAATTTTCAGAACCTGCTATGATATACAGAGTTCTTTTGGTTCAAAGTGAGAAATAAAATTTGGGTGATTGTTCCTTTTGTTTTTGGATAAAAAGTTTAGGTTGTGTTAACTTGTAGAATAGCTTGAATGTAGTTGATGAGTTCTATGCTTGACTTAGGAAGTATACAGTAGGTCTTTTGAAATATAAATATGTCTGAATGGTGCTACACCCGCTTTCATTTTGAATGGTTTTAACCTATTGGGGAGTTGTTAGCCATTTCTGCATGCAGAAACTGGACTTCCAAGTCTTATATATTTCACTTGGCCCATACCTCAAATTTGAGGTCGGCTGATTATCCAACCATTTGCCCTTGTATGGAACATTATGCCCTAAACATCCAACTTTTGATGGAACTTCATTTTTCTTTCTACTATTATAGCTGTCTCAGTCTCAGATTTGCAGATAGTGTAGCTTTAATATTTGGCATGAATATTGTTTTCAGTTAAATCTCCTCCGGCAGAGCACTTTGGCTTATGCTTAGATTAGGAAGAGTTGCGGTAAGGTTTTAAGAGAACAATTCACTTGGGTTTCCAATTTGGTGGGAAACTAAACTGTGCTTATGATTTATGTTTTACACTGTCAATATAATAGTAAGCTGAAACAATTTTTTTTACCCAGCTCTGGTGGAAAGATATAATGCTTGTATATACAATGCCTAATATGATATCCAAAGGCCTATTGTCCTTGACAACTGTATGTTTCTTACAAATAATTCAGTGAGTGGCAAGATGGTACTTAACACCATCGTAGCTATAATTAAGTTATACTGGATAATTATAAATTTTTTCCTGTATCTATGTGCAGAGTCCCTTTGGGATGTCCCACCAGCAGGCCTTGGCACAGGTTACAGCTCAAGCTGCACTATCTTCCCAATCACATATGCATATGCAAGCACAATATGAACCACCATCAGTGGCTGCACCAAACGAGTCATTGACACAACATCCATCTTATTTACCGACGGAAGCTGTACAGCAACAAATGCCTCCATCTACCTCTCAGCATGAAAATACTGTGGTTGAATCATCAGAGTTCTCACAGTCTGATAAGAAATACCAGCCTCCTCTTGTTGTTGACAAGCCTAGTGATGATGGCTACAACTGGCGCAAATATGGGCAGAAACCAATTAAGGGTAGTGAATATCCTCGAAGCTACTACAAATGTACACATCCAAATTGCCCTGTGAAAAAGAAGGTTGAGCGTTCTAGTGATGGCCAGATAACAGAGATTATCTACAAAGGGCAACACAACCATGAGCTGCCTCAGCCTACTAAGCGCGGAAAAGACAACAGTGACCAAAATGGGGGTTTAAATTCTCAGGCTAAGACTGACCTTGGTTCACATATGCAAGCTGTTAGTATTAACAACTTGAGTGAGGGACCCACTCATGCAGTGGTTGGAAGGGATCAGGAATCAATGCAGGCTGATCCAACAGAAGTACCTGGATCAAGTGACAGTGAAGAAGCAGGTGATGCAGCAACAAGAGAAGATGAGGGGGATGACAATGAGCCAAACCCAAAGAGAAGGCAATTTAAAAACCTTCGTTTTTTCACGATCATTTCTTTCTTTGTTTCTTGTGATCTTGAGAACTATCTTTCTAGTTGCAGGCACGTGGATATTGGGGTCCCTGATGTAGCTTTACCACATAAGACTGTGACTGAACCAAAGATCATAGTCCAAACAAGAAGTGAAGTTGATCTTTTGGATGATGGCTATAGGTGGCGCAAATATGGCCAAAAGGTGGTCAAAGGGAATCCTCATCCAAGGTAGCTAATCTGTACTCGTCTGTCTGGTTGTATTTTTCTCGAATCTTGATTTTTGAGGTGGGGGCTAGAGATCCTAGATGTTGTAGCTAATATTAGATTAGAGTAAATAACAACTATATAAATCGTGTTTGCTCCTACTCTACCTAAGTCTTGGGAGGCAGAAATCAACTTTCTACATGGGAATTTTCTGGTTTGAAATTGGGATAAAAGATTTACACTCATGATATGTATGCTCTAGATAATTGACCTCATTAATAGTTAATTCTGAATTAGTCTTCATTCAACGTCAGGTGACTGTCAGATCAAAGAAGAAACCTATTGCTCTTGGTTATATATGTTTGGGTACAATGAAGCTCAACCATGGCTTCTGGTCATCAAAGAGTAAAAATTGGCATTCATTTGGATCGAGCCTCCTAGCTAGCATTTGGGCTTTTAATTGTTTTTCTTTTTTTCACGTGACCTTCGGTATTCATTTGTCCAATTGAACATCGCAACTCCAGTATTTGACTTGTGTGTTGCAATACTAAGGTGAAAAAATTGAGACCTTAGGTTCTTATTGCTCCCTAACAGAACAACTTACTTTTCGTAGGCTTGTACATTTTCAACTTCAGATCTTCTTTTGATATGGCGTAGGGCTTTCTTCTGCAACTAATTTTCTGAATGCTGTTACCTTAGACCTATAACTGCAGTTAACTTACAAAGATGCTCAAAGCAGTTTCCCATGATTTAGTTGTAAAAAAGTCGGCAGTCTCAAGATAATCTTTTTTCTGTCTGCTTTTTTTATCTTCCTTTTGAAATATAGATGATGGACTGCTTCAAAAATTTTGAAAATTGAACTTGCTTAGTTTCACTGAGGACTATTTTGATGCACTGATCATATGCAGGAGCTATTATAAGTGCACTAGTGCTGGCTGCAATGTACGTAAGCATGTTGAAAGGGCTGCAGGAGACCCGAAAGCTGTCATAACTACATATGAGGGGAAGCACAATCACGACGTCCCAGCTGCAAGAAATAGTAGCCACACCATGGCGAGTAATAGTGCACTGCAGTCTAACCCTCAGAAGGTGGTTGCTGCAAAGCATTCCATGCTTAAAGGTATGGACTTTGGAAATAATGACCAGAGACCAATACTTCTACGGCTCAAAGAAGAGGAAATCACAGTATAAAGCGCTTTACTGATAAGCTCGCAGGCTACCACAAAGATGTTTCCAGCCAACTAACAAAGGTACAGTGTGTGAAACGCGGAGAAAGGAAATGGGTTATTTTGAAGTTGCAATAATAATATTCATATTTTTCTCCTTCTTCTTATATATCTTAATCTTTGGAAACATAGACATCAGTGAATACTTAACCTGTATCTGTTAGCATTTTGATAGAGGGTGTGTATTTATTATAGATTCTCTCCCTGTGTCACATAGATCTCTTAGTGTGATGTATATGACTGCTCACAATTATGTGCAATGACATGTACTAATATCTGGCTTTTGATTCAAGTTCTTTTATCTTATCCTTTTGTTTTATGCTTAAACTCCAGAAAAAGAATATAGTTTAAGCTCGTCTAATCAAGATACTCCTATGATAGAAAAGCTTTATCATTTAAATCAGGCTTTAGTTTTTTGAAGAAAATCTCAAAATAAACCTACTTCCAAATGGAAAGGTCTCATATCATAATAGTCTTAATTAAAGATTTATAGTTATCCTTCAATTAATCTGAAAATAATTAAAAGGTTATTTTAGCAAAAACTCCAGAACTAGTACATAAGAGACCTAAAAATCTCCATTGCATGTTCTTCAGTCCGCATCGTTTTTCACAGGCAGCATTATGTGTCAGATTCAGGAAGTGTTATGTCTTTGAACAACAATTAATCCACATAATTCACATCATCAGAAGCATGCACTCAGTATGAACAATAATCTAAAAAGGTTTTAATTAGTGTGTTAGGTACCCACAAGAGAGCAATATATTCTACAAATAAAGTTAATCTATCCCTGAAGCAACGTACTGAGTTCCTGAAGTGGATTACAACTTAGTAGCAGCATAGAAAGGAAGCACCCAAGAAGTTCTATAGGTTCCATGCCTATGCATAGCTTACATGTACATAGGACTTGAATATAGGAAGGAAAAAGACATGTCAAAGTGGTGATAGAACTTGAGCTTAATTTACTCACAGCTTGAGTGCTTGAGTATGTTAATGGATTGTACCATGTGTGTCCTAATTTTATTTCAATTGAACTCTTACATAACAATCAGTTGATATTTGTGTGTGAAGAGGAGCAATTAAAGTATCATTAACCTAGGAAACAACTTGAGGAGAAGTACATAATGGAGTGACCAATATAGAATTTATTTATGACAGACAACGTTTAACTCTTAAAATGTTGAGATGAGTTTCTTTAGAGAGCAATTTCGAAATCACAATATCTAATTTAGGCAGCAGACTTCAATGGAGTATAGATGCACTAATAGACTTGTTCAAATTTTAAAGGCCAAATACATTGGCTATCATGAATTCCCATGTAAATAGCAACATAAGAAGAATCAGGTTATTAAGAATTACCACTTGCGTATAAATGGAAGAAAGTAAGTAGGGAATAAATTCAGTCAAAAGTATTATATTCTAACACAAGTATTAGATTATGTAAATGACAATCAAATGAATCTCCATGAATGGTAAAATCATCATGAAATCTTTATGATATGTATGCAAAAGTTCCTAAAGGAAACCCAAAATTCATCTTTCTTATTGCTGTAGAGTTATTGCAATATGAATCTTTCTTAATCTTCTCACATAACCCAAAGCCATGACTTCCTTTTCACTGTACACAATTCCTCCAATAATTTACTTACTAGAATTTTATATCCATTTGACCCATTTGACTATATAAACTCTAAGCACTAGCGCTACTCTCTTGTTGAGATTTAACATTATTAGTACCTAAAGCTTCAACTATGTCTTTAATAAATATACCTAAGTAAGATGTTTGAGAGGGTTATTACTGCTGCGTAGGATTAAATTATTGCTTATATAGTTATAATTTAGCTATTAGTTGGTTAATTGAAGGTTATGATCTTTCTAACTAGGGTTATGGGTATTTCTAACTACTCTCTTTCTAACTGCTGCCTAGTTTATCTAATTATTGCTCAAAGGAATAAAAATTCACCTGAATTTATATATTAAATTGAATAGTTTAAATTTAACCTGAATTTTTGGATGACTAGAAAACAAGTTCACAGTCAAGTCCTATCTGCTTTAGGTGTCATTGAAAATGTCAACTGAAAATGTATATCTGTCAACTGAAAATGTATATCTACTTTCTAGAGGATTGTGATCTACTACCAGAAAAAATGAACCCCTCATCCAAATGAATACATGCATGTGCTAAATATTAAGATGTATTGCTTTCTTGATATAGCATGGTTGCAATTTAAAATATTAGGATGCAAAGAAAAGGCCAGGGAAAAGTAGAAGATCATGAGATAAAAGGAGCATTTATTTTCACTGAAACTGACTGTGAGATGAACTGACTGTCCTATAGGGATCCTCCCTTCAAACCCAAAAGACAAATAAGAAAATGTTTCTGTGTTTCAATTCTAAGTTCTCATATTGAAAAATAAATAAATAGGGTTGTACTTTTCTTTCAGAACAATGCACGTAGAGTTGAATGGTTAACTAAAAATCTAAAAGATAGTAATCACGAAAGTCCTACAGTCTCACCAAGATAACTACTTTTCAAGTTTTCAATGATCTAAAAGATGCAAATGATAGACAAATGAAATCCAGTTTGTTCTTGTTCAGTTTATAGCAAAGTAAGAAGATACTAATATCAAGTGTCAAACTAGTTTAAACTGAAAAATAACAATGATGAATGAAAAGAACTTAAAAATCGAACTTGGACATACTTAAAATTCCATCACACAAACATTTGCATTTAAGCCAACTCTCAATCAGTACCATATTTAGTCAAAGTGCAAGGGGAGGACAGATGGAAAGTCTTCAAAAACACAAATGCAAAGTCTTATGAAGACATGGCATTGCAATCTGTTTGGAAGACTAAAAGCCTAGTGTCTTCAAAGTAATGACACAGCAAAAAGTCAATCAACAGCAAATCAACATTCAGTTTAAACAAACAGTCAATCAAATTCAGTTTAAACAAACAGTCAATCAAAGACAGCAAGAAGTCATTCATTATAGGACATGGATGCTGCATATAAAGACATGGCATTGCAATCTGTTTGAAAGACTAAAATCCTAGGCTAATTATGAAGAACATATTGTCTACCATATGTACCATGAAATGTTAATATCAAATACAAACACTTGCATCATATTGACATTAAAGCAATTGACATTAACTTATGGAATTGACATTAAAGCAATTCAGGTTGTGTCTCTAAGAGGTCGATGTTCATGGATTAACTCCAACCTTGGATAGGTTACCTTTCCTAAATTTAATCAATAAATGCAATTTATGCCAAGAAAGGCTACCCATATGCTAAAGCAACATAAATACCTCTAGATATTGCACCACAGGAAAAAAAGGGACAACTGCAGGAGCTGTTGATGTCTCAGTCCACAATATCTGAAATGTAACAATAACATTTACATCAACAACTGAAGATACGTTTAGACATTTACATCAAGAAGTACAGCTATATTAACATAAGGATCATGAAGTGCTCTACATGGTTGATGCTATTGATGAGTATGCAGATGGTAAGTTGAAGGAATTTCAAGGTAAGCATACTGATAACCACATTGACAAGTATTCTTAACCATGTCAAAAGAATCCTAGAAGGCTCTTATTTTTCAGTAGATACAAGAAGTTAGTGAATACAAGTAATTAGTGTGCATTATATATCTCAAACACCAAGTTGGTCATGTTTACATGGCATTGGTATAGAAATGATAAATGTTAGGAAGCAATATTATTGCTAAGCAACAGTATCATCTTTTCAAAGGACGGAGATTAACAATCCAACTACTTTCATAGCAAAGCAATAGCAAACCAAAAAGCCGGAATCGAATTATAAGAAATTATTCATCATCGTCGTCGGTCGAATCTTGGAATACAA
>JAOTIZ010000008.1:12367921-12378056 GCA_027123425.1 Erythroxylum panamense | reverse complement strand
GAACCTCACCTTGCCACATCCCAAAATGACCAGTACCATCAAATATTTCCACCGCCAACTTCATACTTGACATTGGAATCCTCTGCCATGAGGAAGTCGATGTCGCTTATATTATATTTATTATGTCCCTAGTTGTTGGTGAATTTAAAGACGTCATTATAGACTCAAATAATAGTATTCAATATTACAAATATTACAAACAAACTAAAGGATGAACCTTCGGTTCTAATACCACTTGTTGGAAAAATCGGGTAATTTTTTCCTCTAAGATAAACAATTAGTGAAGTGAACTGATTCGGTAATACCTAGGAAAAACCGCCAAACGAACTTCAAATAATATTACCATTCCACGTAAAATCCTAGGAAAGGGTGGAGGGGTCACAAATGGTCCCACTTAAATCCCGACCTCCTAGACAGAAATTACGTGCACGATGTATTTATCACAACTTATTCCGTGTACATACACGAACAGTAAATACACCCAAATAAATTGAATACAACACTACAAATATACCCGACAAATAATATTGAATACTATAAATACGAATAAATAAAAGAGATAAGGAAAGAACACACCTGAAAATTGATAACGGAGTTTGGCCAATTTTGCCTATTTCTCCGAGCACTACTTAAGGCAGTATGCTCTTATTAAGAAGAGAATACTAAATTTGATATGTGTACAAATTCTAAGTATACATCAAATTTTGGGATGAATTTGATATGGGAGGGGGAGGAGTTATTTTATAACTTGAAAAACTCCTCCCATCCTCATCTCTTCCCAATATGGGATAGACATTGGGCCTTCAAAGTCAAAAAATAACAAACACCGCAAGTAACTTTATGTGTTTCTATTAAAAAGAAAATCCCTACCATAAATGTTATCAAAACTACAAACTGAAAGAAGAACAGATCATGAGCAGAAACATCAAAACAGTGCCTGAGCTTACCAAAAGAACCTCCCTCACTCACTTAAAAAAATCAGCGAATTGTTACTTGAAAATGAAGGTAGGTGGGACGACCGACAGCCGGGTGTAATGGCAAACACAACTCTTGAAAGTCTAAACTTTTCTCTTCTCTTTATACAAATATAATAGTTGAGTATATAAGCATTTGAAGCTTCTATTTATAGATATGATCATAAAAGCTTTCTTTTTCTCTACTATTTTCTTAAAACTACTGATCTAAACAAGAGAAGAGAAATGTAGTCAACGTTTTTGTTTTCTGATTATGTTTCCTTCTGCTTCTTTGTCCTTGAGTTTAGGATGCAATGGGTGTTCTTATCATAAATGTCTTAAATTTTTCTGTTAAACTCGTTGGTCTTGTCTGATATCTTGTTGCCACATCATCGCTTTATTTATCCCTTTCTTTCTTTTTTTAAAAAAAAGTGTTACATAGGATTGATAAAATAAAAGTGAAAATGCAGAATTTTTAATTTATGGTATTACAAATTAAAATAATTTATGTTAAACATATATTAAATTATTTTGAAATTTTGATTAATTAATTTGGTAGAATCTAAAAGGGCTTACTGTAGAATAATTTAAGGACAAAGGAATATTTAGCTTAAAAAAACTGGAAGGGGATATTAATCAAAAGTGGGAGAAAGTAATATATCTTTTAAAGAATGCAGTTAAGAAGATTTTAGTAGTTTCTAAAGGAGTTAGGGGTAGTAAGATGGAGTCTTAGCAGTGGAATGATGATCTACAAGAAAAGGTGAAGATTAACAAAGTTGTTTTGATAGCTCTATTGGATAGCATCATAGATTTAAAAAGGGTAGTTAATAGAGAAAATTATAAACCGACAAAGTGAAGAAGGTGAAGGAGATAGTCTTAGAAGCCAAAAGCAAAGCTTATGAGGAATTATAACAACGATAGAAAAATAAATAAAAAGAAAAAGATATATTTAAGCTAACTAGGAAACAAAAAGTGAGAGGCCTGGATTAAGTTTGTTATATAAAGGATGAAGCAGGAGAGTACTCATGAATAAAAAGGACATTAATAGAAAATAACAAAGATGCTTCTATAGTCTTTTTAATGAAGGTGGAGATGATAATATCTCTTTAAGTAATATTAGCACGTCCGAGAAATATCATAATTTCACTTACTGTCAACAAGTCATAAAAGAATAAATTAAAAGAATTTTGAGGAAGATGAAGAGTAGAATAGCAGTAGGACTTGATAAGCTATAACCATAGAGATGTGGAAGAACTTAGAAAAGGAAAGTCTAACTTAGTTAGCTAAGCTTTTTGATGTGATCTTCAAGTCCGCCAAAATGTCAGATGAGTAAAGACTTAGTATACTAATTCCTTTATACAAGAACAAAGAAAACATCCAAAGTTGTAACAATTATAGAAACATCAAACTAGTTAGATATATCATGAAGTTATAAGAGAGGGTGATTGAGAAGAAAGTGAAAAAGGATGCACGCATCTCGAAGAACTAATTTGGTTTCATACTATAAAGGACAGTCAGACTTACACGTAATTTTCACTGACTTAGAGAAGGCTTATGATAAGTATCTAGGGAAGTTAAGAGAAAACGTTTAAAAGTTAAAGGAGTTTCTATGACCTATATACAAGTTATTAAGGATACGTATGAAAGTGTTAACACTAGAGTAAGAACCACATGAGGAGATATATAACATTTTTCTATCGATATTGAGTTACACCAAAGATCCTCGTTAATTCCCTTCTTGTTTGCAATAGTGATGAATGACCTCACCAAAAATATTCAAGAAGATGTGTCTTTGTGTGTACTGTTTGCTGATGACATTATTTTAATGGATCAAACAAAAAAATGGTGTTAATGTCAAGCTAAAACTTTGAAGGATATGCTATAGTTGAAGAGCTTTAAATTGAGCAGCAATAAGATTAAGTATTTACAATGTACTTTTCAGCCATAGGGTAACGTCCAATATGGAGACAAAGATTGACTCAGAAGTTATACCACATAAATATTGTGTTTAAGTACCTTGAATCCATCATCTAAAATAATGCCGAGATCAATAAAGACATAACTCACTGTTTTAAATCAAGGTGATTTTAATATAAAGGAGTGTATCAGGAGTTTTATATAACAAGAAGATACCACTCAAGCTAAAAGGTGACCGTGTTCTATAAGGTAGAGTGTTGATTCATCAAATAAGTACATAATCATAAGTTAATGGTAGTAGAGATAAGGATGCTTTGTTGAATGTGTAACCTTATAAGAAGTGATAAGGTCAGGAATTTAGTGGTAAGAGACAAATTAAGGATGACTAATATTGATAGTAAATTAAAAGAGACAAGCTTAGTAATTCAAATATATTCAAAGGAGACATCCTGACGCCCAATAAAAAGATGTGAGAAGATTATATTTAGAGACTATAAGAGAAAAAAATGAATGCTTAAGAAGAATTGGGGAAGGTGATCATAAATGATATAGTTTTGTTAAAACTTATCGATAACTTTTTACTTAATAGAAAATTTTGACAAACTTGGCTACGAATAAATGATCTTACATAGAGAGTTCATTCTCTCTTTCATATGTCTTTTGAATATTTTCTTTCGATTCTTATTAGTCTAAAAACTTTTATCAGCAATGCTTTTCCCTTAGTCGTTTTAGTTAAATTTTTTTTCTTTTTTTCAGTCGCTTGTTTGTTTTATTTATTTATTTGTCTTCTTTTTTGTTTGTTTATTTATTCACTTATTTTATCTTTCATCTTTTATTTTTATTTACTTTACCTCTTTTATTTGTATTTTATTATTTATTATTATTTCTTTCATTTTATTTTTAATTACTTTAATTTAATTTTAATTTATTTATTCTTATCTTATCTTATTGTTATTTTTATGCAGTTTTTTTTTGTAACTTTGACTTTTATTTTTTTCAAATAGTTCTCGAAACGTTTTTTTCTTCTTTATTTGCTATAAGTCTATCGAAAACAATCCCCATATTAATTAAAGGTAAGACTGTATACTTGTAAACCTTCTTGTACCCCTCATGTTAGAGAGATTTCTACTGAAATGTTGTTGACGATGATGATGAATTAATTTAATTGTATAATATTAATTTCATCATAATTTAAAATAATTTAACATAAAATTGATAGAAAGTATGTTTTTTTTAAAAAATTAATAATATAAAATAATAAAACTAGTTTCAATATGAGTAAAATTATAAAAATTTATATTTTCTTTTCAAAATATCATGTTGTATGAAATGATTTCCACAATAAATTATTTTTAATTGAGCACTTATTCAATTCTAATCCTTGACCCTTTTATTATCTGTCAAGCATTTAGGAAACCCACCTAAGCAATTGGAACTGAAATTCTAGTAGTCCCTTCAAATTAAAAAGAAAAGATTATTTCTCAAAGTTCTGATCAATAGAAGACAAACAATTTGAGAGCATAGGAAATGTAACAAAATTCCTAACAAGCCAATTACATACTAGCTAACAGCTGCAGTTCACTGAAAACAAATAAAAGTATTTAGAACAATGGTTGTTAAGATGTGAATTACTGGTTATTTATAGTGATTATGAATGTCGGGAGTGAACAAAATAGAGTTCCTATTTCTCACTGTATCTGGTGGAATCATGAGATGAATCTAAAGCTTTGTTGATTGAGACACACTAAAGGGACTGATTAGATAATTCTGTGCTTTGGATGAAAGTGGAGTGCTTCTTTCATTTTGTTGTGATCTGTTTGTCACTTCTTTTTATCGAATCTATGTCCTTTTTAATGCATGGTCCCCATTTCTTAGCTCTCCACATGCTTAGTTACTCTCTTTCATCTCTGCTAGGAACCAAACTTCTTGTGATCTACATATATTTTCTGATATTTCCAAATCAGTTCTTCTTTGTGACGTTTGTAGATGATAGATGTTTTTTTCTGAACTGGGTACCACACTTTCCTGCCATGAATATGATGGATAGCTCATGCTCCTTAAGATAAACAAATATGATATTATGATTCTTAAAACATTGATTCTGCATTTAGCAGTCAATGTTTTAGTCGATAAAAAGTTTAGAAAGTCCTGATTGAATTGAACCTACTAATACAATTTGCAGGTGGTTAGGCCCCAACATGTTTGTCTTCTGCATTTCGCCATCATATATACCCAAGAAAGTAGCTTCTAAGAGACACTATGAAACGAAAGAACTGAGCTTGTTAGATCACCAACAGTACGCATCAAGCTAAAAGGAGGCTGAGGAGTTTGTTGTGATCAACTAATATTGGATTCGCTTTATAATGAACCAAGATCATTTGACATATGATCACCTTATCCTGTGGAGTCAATGATTAACTCCCAAGACAAGTAAAGGACGATCTGTGATCACTTGAACATGATAGTATATAAGCTAACATGTGCATATCTCCTCCTCCCTGCCCCCTCATGCACACACATGCATTTGCCAATTATTGTCTCAGGATTAAGCAGTAAAACCTCCTTTAATTCGAAGGGGCTTTGTATAAGTTAGAACACTAAGAATGCAACTGGAGCCATTTATGACATTGCATATATTAGAGCTGAACTTGTGACATTAACGGATGAGACGGGCAGAGATATTTTAAAAAGGTTTTCTGGGAGTAAGTGAGCAATTATGCAACCCAATGTCCAACCTTGTTGACGTTTTAGTGCAGTGGTTACCTGGAAGCTTCTTCTATAGCGTCTGTCTCCTTCTCTAGGTACTTTGTTAAAGAAATAATTGTTGCTTAATTTGCTATTTTGCCCTTGAGGAAGAATGCTAAATGCAACCTATGGCAAAAAGCTGCTAATTGTAATTGGCCTATCACCATCACCATCACCATCATCAACATGAACGCATCAACCTTTGCATCTAACGTCGAGAAAGCTCAACCAAACATGAATCTGACTCAAGACTCGTTTTTTAAAAAAAAATCTTTTGTGGAAGCCAAGTTAGCATTCAAGTTGTTTATTTCTTTTCACGCCTCGCAGCATCCAAATATAGAAACAAGCTAATGAAAGCAAGCATCTGGTAAGTTGATGGTTATTTTTGTCTCTTGATGTGCGCGGACTCCTGCTCAGATTTCCAGCAAATTTTACACATTAGAACTCAAAAATCAAATGGTTGTATTTATCCTTATAATTTTGGACCTGTGGGCTTAGAAAAAGACTGAGAAATCCTAAATACTGCTTCTGTTCCATAGTCCAAGAAACCCCAAACAAAAATGCAGTCAGGTTGAATCATGTCGCCAAATATACAATCAGTTATAAAGACTTGAAGGCCTTCTTATATCCACACCTTTCAACTCGGTTTTTCTTTTTTATTCTTGACCTGCCTATCTTTCCAAGCCACTCTGATGAACCACTTGATGAAATCGAATGAGTTCCGTGAGTTTGTGCAAAGACAGAACAACTCATGTAGTCTTTTGCTTAAATTGAATAAACCTGCTCTTATTCTGCTCATGCTGTCTCAAACATGTCTATTGGTAATTTGCTTCAAAGTTTTAAGGTTTGCTGGTGTCCTCCCACTATTTCTCTACCATGACTTGTAACTTGTAAGAGCTGCTTGTACAAGAAGAGGCAAAAGAAAACAAAAATTAGATTGGATACTGAAACAACTCCATTTAAAAAGTTCCTTCTTTTCTGATTGATCTCCAAAGTGGTTTGGTTTACATTAACTCTCGATTTGGTGTAATTCACACATTGTGATGTTGAAATGACTTACCTTTTTATGTACTGTTGAAATTCCAGTTTCTTGTTCCTCAATAAACCCTTTCAGGGAAACTCTTTTAAACTCTCTGACATGTTGTTTTCGACCTTGCATGGTGCGATTTGAGAAGGAAATGTTTCTGCTTGTTCTCTCCCAGAATTTGGTTCACAGTCCATAATAAACAAGCAACTAGCAATTGTTTCAAGGACTATAAGGAGAGAGAACATGTATGCTATCAACAAACTCTCTATAACCATTGACAAACTAAGTCTTCCAAGGAGATAATAAGCTCTAACAACCCGATATCGAAACAAAGATTCAATAGCAGCAAGCCCCACATTGACGGGGATAGTTAACAACAAAGCCATTGAATTTGTTTGCTTTCTTAGTAAAGCAACTCGACAAATAGCTCTGTATCCAGTGCTATTCCCAATCCCTGCCACAGCCAAAGCTAGGTTGCTTATGACCATGGTATTGGTTAAGATCATATACAATACAATTTGGGCTGCCTCAATAAGAAGAGGATTGCTAGATGCTAACCCAAATGCTTCTTCCGTTAAATTCAAGAGCGTCAAAAGGAGGAAGAAAGCTACCAGGCTACTGGATACAGTGAAGACTATATTGCAAAGGCAAGTTAAGATTAGAGTCTTGTAAAATGGAAGAGTGGCCATCCGGTACTGATTTAGATGCCTAATTATGGATCCTTTGGCTATTACAAGGAAAGTGAGTGTTAGAGGAAAACTGAAAATATAGCTAAAAATGACCTGACAAAGATTTACGCCAAGGAAAGATGCTCTCGCTGGAAAAAGAAGCGGATTGGTTTGCGAACAAGATCTGTAAACAGATTGTAAAAGAAGAACTGAAACTGAAAATGGAAGCATAAGGACTACTGGGGCGGTGCTATAGTGGTGGAAATCTTTGAGTAAGGTGAAGATAGATCTTCTGATGATTTTTCCTGTTTTCTCCAGAATAGCAAAAGGGTTATGATCCATTTCTTATGGAGATATGAATGGTTTCTTCCAGATGGGAGAACTTTAAACAGCAAAGAGAGAGGCACAGATTCTTGCTCCTGGTTTTAAGAGATATTTCTAATGGCCGAGGTTCGGATTTTCCATGTCTATGTAACCACCAGAAACTAACACATAACTGCCAAAACACAGGTCTTTATGTGTAATTAAAATGACTTTCCTTTACTCGCAGGGCAGTGAGTTGATAAGGGGTTCTCTTGATTTAAGTGAGATTACGGGTTGGAATTATTCTCATATATACAGTCGTTTAAAATTTGGAGTTAAAATCTTGTCTCTCGTAAAGAACCTATCCGACTTAAACGAGAATTAGTCTGAGTGTAGATAGTTTAAAGATGTCTTCTCATAATTGAAACCCTCTTAAAATATCTCGTGAGTAAAAAAAAAAAAGAATAACTTTAATATGGTTGCTTTAGCAAAAACTATCTAATCCCACCAATGTTTGTGTGTTTTGGTGGAAATACGTTGCCTGCACGAAAGCACGGGGATTAGTAAGTGGATTGAAGGAGATTTGGTGGCCTAAAAGGATGGTTGAAAATAGCCAAGACTAGACTCTAATTCTATCACAGTTGCGTAGCTGCTATCTAGACTATGCCTTTAGGATAGTTGGTTTCACGGCATTGATAGTTGTGATTGCGATATGCCACACTAGGTTGATCAAATTTTAAAAATAAATAATTTTTACATTTTTTAGATGTTAATATACATAATAAATAAGGATTAAAAAAAATAAGTAACTTTGCACTCTACATTTCTTAGCTTTGAAATTCCCTTTACATGTTAATCATATTAATAAAATCCATAAATACTAATATTTTCCTTAAGAGTTAATTACAAAAAAAATCCTAAATTTTATACAATTTTTTTAATTATAACCTAAACGTTCAATTTTTCTCAAACATAACTTTGTGCAAGTATCTTTATTAACGAAGTTGACGTGTCGAGTCATGTTAGGTATGTTATTGTAAACGTAGGATGTTATGTATCATGTCAAATTCATATTAGATTTTAGTAAAATTAAATAAAAAACAAAAATCTCTATCCTACTATTTTCTCATCTTCTAACATCCCAGAGTTAATTAATCTTTATCTTGTTGAGGGTGATTTTGATGGTGTAGTTAAAATCCCTCTTCTTCTTCACTCACTCATTTCAAATACATTTCCAACTTTCTTTCATTTGAAAATTTTCCATTTTTTCTCTTGTTAACTTACTTTCTCTATCTAAAAAGTTCTCAACCTATAGTAATTACCAAAAATTCCACCAACCCTCTACAGCCCACAACGTAATAAGCGGTGCCAAAATCACCACAACAGTAATAACAAATTGATATTTTGCCTCTCTATTCTAAGGTACTCTACAAGTAATATATTAATTAACTATCAAGAAAGTCCTAGCTCATTTGGGATGAGGAAGGCTCATAAATAGCCACCAAAGAAAACTAACATGATAGATGTTACATCTCTGGTAACTTGTGCTCCGAGAGGGAGAAATAGACCACCAAAGATAAAACCAATGACAGTATCAGTTACTTTTTAAGTGAGCAGAGGAAGAGGAGAAACTTAAGGCTTCTGTAAATATTTATTTACTTATGTTGTTGTTTAATTTAATTTAATTATTTTAATTAATTACAATTTACAAAATTATGACATATTAATCCATAACACCTAGCACCTTACATGTCATTAAACACGTGCCACATCAGCTTTGTTAACAGAGATACTAACGTCGGGCTGTATTTGAGAAAAATTGAAAGTTTAGGTATTTAATTGTCACTTTTCAAAATTTAGGCTATAATTAAAAATTTGATAAAAGTTTAGAATTTTTTTGTAATTAACCTTTTCCTTAACAATGATTTTCCATAATATACTAAAAGATTTAATTTAAATATTAAGGATTTTTTAACACACTACTTTCTTTCAGTTCTTTCAATATATTTGTAATGAATAAGTGAATTAAAATTAAACAATATTGTTAGTCTATCATGTGATATCAATACACTTAAAATATTAGCTAGAAAAACTTCAAGAATTTCTTACAAACCATTTGGCCATTTAAAAATGATTATGAAATTAAGGATAAACATATTATGAAAAGGAAATTACTTCCATCTTATGATAGATATAGCTTAGTTTTTAAATTAAATTCTAGCGAACAAGATGATAACTTTTCAATTTTTATTTTTTATTGGTCATGTATTTAATGACTTGGTTTTGTTTTTGGCTTTTATTTGTTTTTAAATTCAATAAATAGTTCGATTTAGTTTTTTAATTTTAATTTTAACTTTGACTGTTTAGTCTTGATTTTTTTTAGTTTTATAAGTCACTTATGAAAATCGCAAAAACTTGTTTTTAATTTTTGTTTTCATAATTTTTTCATTATTTGATTAACAACTCTTAAAATGTTTCAAGTTTTTACAAAGCTCAAGATATTTTGAATATTATAACTATTA
>JAOTIZ010000008.1:12355488-12367821 GCA_027123425.1 Erythroxylum panamense | reverse complement strand
AGAAAGAGGAGGATGAGAGCTTCCTTTAGAGCCAAGAAACTCCTCATTTGGTGAAGGATCAAGGTAAGGGCATTTTTTATTTGTTGGATTTTTGAAAGGATTTTGTTTTATATAGCTTAAGAATGGTATGGGTTTAAGTTTTCTAAGACCAATTTTGGTGATTATGTCTTATGGGTTGTTCAATTTGGATGCCTATTGATTTGAGAATTTTGCCATGGATGA
The DNA here is from genome assembly GCA_027123425.1 of Erythroxylum panamense. NCBI lineage: Eukaryota > Viridiplantae > Streptophyta > Magnoliopsida > Malpighiales > Erythroxylaceae > Erythroxylum > Erythroxylum panamense. The sequence continues at coordinate 12,367,599 of JAOTIZ010000008.1, read as the reverse complement.
AGGAGATTAAGAGAGGCAAGAGGAGCAAGAGGGGATGCATTTTGACCAAGTATTAAGCAAGGAATTTCAAGGTGGGTTTCATGTTTATAATTTGAACAATGAGCCATAAATGTTTTCTTTTGAATCAAGAAAATAAAATGATTTCAATGGCTTCTTAAATATTGCTTTTATTATTTGCGATTGATTTGAGAAATTGCTATAATTGTTGCATTCATTGCTTTTGAATGATTTGAGAAATTGCTATGTGAATTTGGTCGACGAGTTGTAAAATGATGATGGAAATGTGTTTGAAATATTACATGCTTATGAAAATTTCGTTTTTGGAAATGTGCCTTTGGGCAATCCGCTTTCAAGTTGTGAAATGCATGATTATGTGAGTTTGTGGTGGTCCCTTAAGTAAGTCAAGTGCACTTGTCTAAAGGCTTCTCCCGCCTGCCCGTTAGTGGCATGGATCTCCTTCGCAGACTCTCATAAGTTCACGGCTACACAAAACCATTATGTGGGATTGCGATAGTACGTTCTGTTCACGGCTACATAGGACCTTAGGAGAAATGTGTAGTACGTTCTGTTTTGGATCCACCTAAACCATTCCGATGTGCTTATGTGTATTTGTGACAAATTTGATTAATTCATTATGTTTGATGTTCTGAATTGCTTGATAAGTTGTGATTTTGGAAAATGTGTGTTACATGGATTACAAAGTGAATTTTACAATGGAAATAAGTATTTCAATGGTTTTTGCTTATTTCTCGGTTATAAGCTTGTTACCCACGAGCTTTCGAGCTCACCTCCATTTCCGTCCGATCTCCAGGTGTTGAGCAAGGGATCGAGTGAAAAAGGAGTCAAGGCATCTTTTCAATTATGCATATTTTGTATTGGAAGTTAGTTTATGTAAAACAAAGTTGTTGCATTTTGAGCAATTATCATTCAAGTATCTTGTGTAATTTGGGGATTTTGCGAAATGATGTACTTTGGCTTGGAAATGCCATTGATGTTTGTAAAACTCTTAATTTATGATGTAAATGAAATATGAGTTTGTGTATGGATGATTGCCAAATTGAAATGTGAATTTGTGTATGGATGAGGTGGAGTTGGAATATGAATTAATTAAGGATGAGATTAAATTGGAATTAAGTACACTTGAAGAAGTAATCCATTTAAGTTGAATGAACTTTGAATATGAATTGTGTATGATGATATGGGTTGAATTAGATATAATGGAATGAGGCTATCCACTTGAGATAATAAATGACCTATTGTTATATAGATATGTGGGCGATTTTGGAAAAGCAAGATAGAAATGTTATGAATGATGAGTTGTGGTTATCTATGAAGAGTAAAATAAATTGAAGTTGATGGTTTGATGAATTCCAATTGGTTGTTGAATTGATAAGAATGTGTTGCTTTAGTTAAGGAAGTGAAGTTTGGATGAACTTCAAGTTTTCACAAGAATAAAATTTGTATTCTGACTTCCATGAAAACTCTGGAATAATCTGGATAGAATTAGCCAAAGTTTCCTTTATGAAAATTGTAGTTCGTCTTTATAGCTTTCCAACGTTATAAAGTATGCGAGTTTTGGATGTGGGAGTTGAAAGATGTGAATTTTTGAAATTCGGGTGATGTCTAGGATGGCAATTCCGGGACAGAAACTTTGAGTGAAGTTTTGACCCTCATAAGGGTAGAAATTGTCCATAACGTCTTCATGAAGGTGGAAGTTTATCTTTTATTTTTTCATTGATATAAAGTATGACATTTTTGGACATTGAAATTGAGAGTTATGATTTTTAGAAGTTATGTTACTGTTTAGGATGACCATTTTTCAGGCAGTCAGTTTGTGGTGGATTTTGACTCTTTTAGAGGCCGAATTGGTTTTTAAGTTTTTCATGAAAGTTGTAGAGCTTCTTTTTAACTTTCCATTGATACTAAATTTGCAAATTTTGGAGTTCTGGGTCATAAGATAAAAATTTTAGAAGTTAGGTTGCTGGAAAAAAAAAAGAAAGAAAGAACCAGGAGGTCGCACATGTTGCGTGTGCGACGCCGCGCTTTCGCGCCCGCTTGCGAGGACGAGCGCGTCGTGGGGCGACCGCGTCGCCAGCGCGACAGCGTCGCTAGGGCGACGCGGCCCCTTTTTCCCACTCTTAGCCCAACCCCTTTCCACTCTTTTGCTTATAACTTTTTCATCCGACATCCGATTGACCTAATTTTTGAAGCATTGGATTCCTAAGAATTTTCTCTACCTCTCCATGGAAATTTATGGCTTTTGAGATTAATTTGAAAAAGATTAATTGAATCAAAGTGAGAGGATCGGTTAAAAAAAGTCTGAACATGCTTCCGTTTTGTGGTGATATCTCGATCTGTAGAGATCCAATTGAGTTAATTCTTGTTTCAAAATAAACTAGAGACATGGATCGACAAATGTTCTGAAGGAATTAAATTTCAATTTGGGGCCTAAGATTTTCAATTTCTGGAGTGAATTCGGGTGTAGTATTCAGTCTTGGTTTAATGTTAGCCCAGTAGTGTTTTGGCCATAACTTCTTCATTTCTGAACCAAATTGAGTGTTTTTAGTGTCGTTAGAAACGTAATTCAATGGGGAACAAATGTCCTGAAGAAGTCGGTCTACAAGGTAAGATGTACATGTCTTATGTTTTCAAAGAGTGTGAAAAAAAATTTACTAAGGAAAAATGAAGAAGATCACGTTTCATGATTTCGCAAGCGTTGGATTCCGGACTCTAGCGGGATCTAACATGGTTGGTATCAAAGCAAGAAGATGAATCGGTGTCGTTTAAGAAATTTCTATAGGTTTAAATTCACGTTAATGATCCGAGGTTGGGTTCCGAAAACGGTGCCCAACAGACACATTGAAAGACTTGGAGAAGTAAGCTATGTCCAAATATTCTTAATATCTCTCCATAGAACATTTAGTCATGAGGCAAAGAGCTAGGCAAGAGTGGTTGATCGAAGGAGATAAAAATGCGTCTTATTTTTATAAGAATATCATTTCAAGGAGAGCCTTTAATAAATTCATCCCCCTAAATATAAATGGGTAAATCACAAATAATAGAATAGAAAAAAAGAGGTGGAAAAATTCTTCTTTGGAATGCTAGGCACCCTCTCTAAAGCAAAATCCATAAAACATTTTATAAGGGAGGTGCTATAAGACCAAGTTATAGAAGAGAAAAACAACATACTAGCCAAACCAATTTCCAGGGAGGAGGTAGAGGTAGTCTTGGAGGGGGCAAAACCTAATGAAGCTCCTGGGCTAGATGGTATGAATGTGTTTTTTAATCAGAAAACTTGGAGAATCACAATGAAGATGGTGTACGAGGCAATAGAGGAATTCTTAAAAAATGGACAATTATTGACTAAGTTCAACAAAACCTTATTATGTCTAATACCTAATGGAGAAAAACAGGAAAAAAAATAAGAGATTTTTTTATAGTGCAAGAGCTATTGAGGAATTACACAAGGAAAAGAGGGATAAGAAATTGTACGATTAAGATAGATTTCAAAAAAGCTTATGATTCTTTAGACTGGAATTTCATCCTCAATTGCCTAAAAGCCTACAAATTTCCTACAATCTTCATAAGATGGACATAGCAATGCATAACCAGAGTTTCCTATAATGTGCTCATTAATTGAGAGCCGTCTAACAAGATTAAAGGCTAGAGGCTTGCGACAAGGGGACCCATATCCTCATTCCTATTCTCCATAACAATGGAGTTTTTAAAAAAGCTTTTAGTTAGGGTGATAGATTGGAGTCCCCTCTTTAAATTTCATTATAAATGCAAGAAATGTAGAATCCTAAACCTCAACTTTGCAGATGACTTACTTCTATTCTCTAGGGTTAATCATCACTCCATTACCTCGCTTATTACAACTCTAAGAATATTTACACAGGTATCTAGGCTAGAACCGAACATTCAAAAGAGTGGAATACATATGTAACTTAATTCATTATGTAATGCTCAGTGGCTTTCCAATATTAGAGGTACAAAGGTACTGCAATTACCTTTTACCTATCTTGGCATACCAGTTAACCTATAAGCATAAATATTCAGAGTTCAAACCATTAGAGGAAAAGATCAGAAGAAGAATTTAAAATTGGAGTCCTAATTTCCTTTTTATGGCAGGTCGTCTAACATTGATTGATTATATCCTATCGTCAATCAATATATAATGGTCCTCATAGTATTACCAATCACGGTTATAAAAGCCATTAATAGGATGCTAAGAGGATTTTTTTGGAATGAAATGGGCAAGGAAAAACCAAAGCAATGTTCAAATGGAATGATATTTATAAACCTAGGAAAAAAAAGGTGGACTAGGCCTCATACCCATCCAAGTAGTCAATCATGTGATCTTAACAAGAATATTATGGAGGCTAATTAGAAAGAAGGACTCCTTATGGTTGAATTGGGTATGGAGTGACTACATAACCAAGGATAACATCCAAAATGTCAAAAATCCAAAAAGCAGTTCAAATGCTCTTAGAAAGATAATGTAGATAATCAGACATCACATAAGACATAAAGTGGGATATGGGAAAGAAACAAATTTCTAGTTTGACAAATGACTGGATATAAGAGTATTACATGATCAACCATAACTCCATATGGTGTTGTGTGAATGTTTATGTTATTAAGCTTATGTATGTGACAACATAACACTTTTAAGAATGAAGCCAAAACTTCTTTTTTTTGTAATTCCCTTTTTTTATATACATTGGCATGCTCAAACATACTTTTGATGCTTCCATTTTTTCACTAAATGTACATGTAGGTGTAATGGTAATACTAGGTGGTGTGGAGTGAATATAATGTTTTACAAAGATTACTCTAGTTCCTTTGTCCCTTACCTTACTTATAGCTTGGATGTGTGAATTTTAAAACAAAAAATTTTCTCAATCCTAGGTGCAAACCACATAGTTAGAAATTTAGACTACATCAAAATTTATCAGTTGTATATATTGTTCCTTCTTTAAATAAACCTTAGAAGACTTTGTATTTGTATCATTTTTCAACCTTAGAAGACTTTGTATTTGTATAATTCCTAATATCTCTCTATCTCTTGTTTAAACTGAAAGTTGAAGGAAAACTATGCTTCTTATAACATATATCAATAGTATGTCTTATTAAGCCATAATGAATACACATTAGCTTTTTGTCTTCCTTATTCCAAAACCTTCCTCTGTTATGCTTCTTACAACACATATCAATAGTATATCTTATTAAGCCACAATGAATACACATTAGCTTTTTTTCTTCTTTATCCCAAAACCTTCCTCTGCCTATAAACTGTTAGTATCCTCTCCTAATTTGTCTGCTATAATGTCCTCTCATCATATTATTTTCTTCTCTAAATTCAGTTCTTAAGTTATTGTTAGTAAATTGTCTTTTATACTAAATAATTAAAGTAAATGTCTTGATTGATGGAAGAGGTTTCTTTATTTTAATAAATGTCATATTATTTTACTAAGGAGTAGCCTCTTTTAGCTTTTTGTAGTGTTTGAAATATTGACAAAGTGATGATTTTGTAACATACTATTTGTTTTAACCTAATAATTAACCATTTACCAAAGAGACTTGTTACTATAATACCTTAATGTAGCTAATTTGTAGTAGTTGAGTTTTTATTTTTTAACTGTACAAGGTAGATTAGTAATTAACATTTTATTATGACTTTTTATTCTAGATTAAGATTGGAAGCGTTAAGTCTTACTCTTTACGATTTGAATTTACTTGTGAATACCTTGTTGTGCTCTCCTCTAAATTCAGTTCTTACCTTATTATTAATAACTTGTCTTTTATATTAAATAAATAAAATAAATGTCTTGATTGATGGAAGAGGTTTCTTTATTTTATTCTAAGACTGGAAGCATTGTTTCTTAAACATTTTATCTCACACTTTATGATTTGAATTTGCTTGTGAATAACTTGTTATGCTCTGGTCCCTAATGTTGATGAAATTATTTTTAATGGTTGCTTTATAGGTTTTAATGGCTCAACATGGAAGTGTAAGGCTTTTTTATAGTGGATATTTCATATTAGAGTCTGAATTCAAATATATCGGTCTGGATATTGCTACATTGGACAATGTTGGCATTGACCACGTTAGTAATAGACAAATATATGAGATGAGGAAGGATTTAGGGCATAATCAAATTAATAAAGCATATTATATAGTATCTGGTTTTAACTTTAAAAAGTCACTAAGAGTTATAGAGTCAAACCAAAGTTATATTAAGCTTACTAAGAGTTACATAGTCAAATTAAAGTTATATTAGGCTAGCAAACCTTATACAAATACATAGGATTGTTGAGGTATATGTATCTCATCGTATAGAAACACTATCTATGCTCTTGACATATTATGTATAACTAGAGGAGAGGACCATGATGATGATAAACAGGCTGTTAATATGGAGGAACCAGATACTCATAGGAAAGTAAAGGAATAAGGTCCACATATGAATGAAAATATAAAGGAACAAGGTGCAAAAATGCATGAGAATATGGAGGAACAAGGTTTAGATGTGGATGAAAATTTGGAGGAACATAGTCCATATATGAATGAAAATCTATGGAAACATGGTGCACATATGGATGAGAATATGGAAGAACATGCTTCACATTTTCAATCAAAGTTTTATGTAGACATTCTAGATGACTATGATCCTGTTGAAATCGCATCAACAAATTGTGGTAGTGTTATTAGTACTGATGATATCCTAATAAAGAGGATGCAAGTTAAGCTTTGCATAGACCCAGTTCAAATTTTAAGGGATAATCCTACAAATGTGGCATATGAGTGGAGATTAGGAATGGAGGTCGAAAATGTAAAAGATTTTGAAGATGTTGTTGTCGATTATACAGTACATATCTAATATAATGTTAGGTTAAAAAACTGTGGGAGTAATCAAATTAGATTTATGTGTATTGATGGATGCCTATGAGTTTTGTATGTTGGATATGATAAGAAAGAGAGATGTTTCAAGGTTAAAAGTTATAACTCTGATCACACTTGTTCCATAATAAATAAACCAAAATTGGCTTCTGCCAAATTCTTGATTAGACACTTCAAGAATAGAATTTTGGAGAATCCTAATATTTCAACTAAAAAAGTGGTTCAAAGAATGCAAAGAAAAACTCAATATTGTTGTTAATTCAAGCATATGTGGAAGAGCAAAGAAGATTGAGGAAATAGAGAGCAACATATTATATTAATGAATATGCGAAGTTGCAAGGTTATGTATATTAGTTGAAGATAAGAGATCCTGAATTAACAGTAGGGTTACAATTTTCAAGAAATCAAGAGAGTTTATTGCTACATGTAATGATAAATGAAAATTGCATTAACGTATTAATACTTCCTACTTTATTATGTCATGTTATACATTATATTAATGCTTCTTTATATTTTTTTGTAGTTCAAAAGATTATACATTTGTTTTAATATCATGAAAAGAGAGTCGAAGAATTTAAGATCAAATTTTGGAATTGATGGATGCTTCCTAAAGATAGAATTCCAAGGCAAATTATTAAGCGCAGTTGGTAAAGATGGTGATGGAGGAATGTATCCATTAGCTTAGGTAGTTATAGAGGTAGAAAACATAGATTCATATACTTGGTTCATGAATTTGTTAGCATCTGATTTGGAATTGGAAGATTGTGAAGGACTTACTATCATACCTGATATGCAAAAGGTATGTTAATATACTTACAATTGAAATCATTATATGAGATATTAACTAATATCTTTTTAATTTGATTTAAAGATTAGTCAGGGCTATAGAGGAGAGTTTGCCAAATGCAGATCGCTGAATGTGTACCAGGCATATATATCATAATTGGAATAACAACTGCAAGAGAAGGACCTCAGAAAGTAGTTTTGGAATTATGCATGCTTAACTTATGTTGAAGATTTCAACAAGCAATTGAAGAGGTTTGACAAAATAAGCCCTGTATATGCTTCAACATTGCTTGAATATCCTAAAAAGAGATCAGTAAGATGTTACCAATCCTTTAAAACTAAATGTCCAATAGTTGACCACAATATGAATGAAACCTTTAAAGGGTGGATCCTATCAGCAAGGGATAGACCAATTATTAGCATGTTTGAGACAATTAGAATAATGGTAATAAAGAGACATAAAATAAGTTTTTTTGTAGTTGAGTAGAAGTTAGATATTGCACCAGCTATAATGAAGAAGTTGGAGAAGAACAAAAAAGAATAGTGGAAATCATATGGGACAGAGATGGTGCTTATGAAGTTGCATATTGTGAGGATTGGTAGAAAACAAACATGTAGTTGTCAAGTTTGAGACTTATATGGATACCTATGCAAACATGCAATTAGTGCAATCCATCACTCAAAAGAAAGGGTTAAGATATTTGTAGATTCATGCTATAAGAAGGGTTGGTTCATAAGTTCGTATGAACACACATTACAGTCAATTAGAGGTGAAATTTTCTGGCCTTCAAGTGATGTAAAGGTGATACATCCTCTCCTTAAAAGAGTTATGGCCAGTAGACCCAAAATTGCAAGAAGGACACAACAAAATGAGCCAAAGAAAATAAAAAATTCAACAAATTATCTAAAAAAGACAAGTGCAAAAATTCCAAAAATGTGATAATTCTAATCGTAACTCCAAAAATTGCAATAAGGACAACTCAACTCAACATGTTGAGGCTTCTTCACAAGTGTATTCACGTTATTTCAATCATATGAATTCACTTTTATAAATATATAGTAATTAATGTTTATCATTATCTTAGTAAGGTTAAAATAGAGGCAACTTCACATACATACAACTTTTTAGTTTTATATTAATTATTATTAGCTTAATGACTAACAAAGTTGTTTTGATGATAATACTATACAAAGTCAACAAAGCAATATTGTAAGGAATATGTTTTTTTAATCAATTTGTCTTAGTTGAAATAAATACCAAGTTTTTTTAAAATATTTTATCTTTAATTTTCTAGGTTGGTACATTTAGACATGCCAATAAAAAAAGTTTGGAGAGGTTGACCCACATACATTCTAATTATCATTTGAACTAAGGGTTTACAATTTAAAGGACATTATATTATTACTTCACAACAATTACAAGCTGAAGCAATTAAAAGGAAAACATTATTGACACAATCATTACAACTTGAACTTTTGTAGTCAAATGGAAATGAGGCCAACATTGATTAGCGATGCCTTTAACTCTTTGATATTTTAATATTTGTCACATTGACTTTTACATATGTGTGCTACTGATAATGGTGACAAATGTTTACAATATATTAACACAATGTAATCTAACTTTTTTTATATATTTTCCCATTACTTTTAGATGTATGTGTTATTAATAATGAATAAAAATGTTTGTGTTGTATAAAAACGAGGTAAATATTCTATTTTTTGGCTTGGCCAATACGCGCTGTTACATACTCACTTCAACATTTGACAAGAAATGCGAGGAGTGTGGCAAAGTTTTCCTTCAATTTATATGGATTGAATTATTCATTGTCTATTAGTTTTATCTAGTAGTGTTCTTTTTGCTTGATCAAATAATTCATATAAAAATTTAAATACCAATTTTTTCATAATATAGTTGAAATTGATATTAACGATTACATTGTTAAAATTCAATACAATATCCCCATAACATAAGTACCAGAACCATAATAAATCCTATTACAATGTTTATTAACATAAGCTTTATTTCTTTTTTCTCTTTTCTCGATAAATTTATGTCCTCCTTTATAAGCTTTATTTTTCTTCAAATTCCTTAATTGTTCTTGTTTTAACCTCCTGCTTTGACATTGATAATTCTTTCCTTAATTTTTGAATCACTTCAACAACTCTCTTGATAAACTTTTCATCGTAATATTTGAAAATTTTGTATCTGCCAACCTGGAACATTCAATTTCATTTCATTAAAGAAACCTTAAATATAAGTTTTTAATCAAATAAAAATAAATTCTTACCAGATAATTGAGGCATCCATAAAATCTCCGACCAAGATTATGATTACTCTATAAGGTCCTTAATGGGGCCTTCAGCCCACAATAGTAAATATCATTTCCTAAATTTGAACTTACTATTGTATTAGTCGATGATGATGATTACATTTACAAACTAAAGAAAATCACAATGTAAATTTACCTACAAAGACAATATCAATGCTAAATATAAGATAATCTTTGCTATGTGATGAATATAAATCCTAACTTAACTAAGATCATCATCATCATCATCATCATCACCCAGTCTAAAATTTCACAATGAAGCGAGGTCTGATAGTACGTAGTCTTACCCCTACATAGTAGAGAGGCTATTTCCGGTACATAGTAAATATCATATATAAATCCTAACTTTACTAAATAGGTTAAATATAAGTCCTAACTTTTCCAAATAGCATCAGGCAAGTTACTTCAACATCAAGCCCACCATTTAAAGAGTCATGCATGCTCGTTAATACACCTACCAAAAGCAGAAAACAATGTATAGAAAAGCTATGTCATGCAAAAAGATCTTCTAGAAATTTGAGGAGAAAAGAAGAAAAAAACAACTTTTAACATGTAACATGTTAACTCAGGTTAATGTCAATATAAATTAGACTTGTTCCAAGATTCTGCAATTCGTGCGTCTTTAAAATATTAGAATATGATCATACTAACCACTATAAAAATATAATGACGCCCATCACACGATGGTTGTGCTAATGCTTTTCATGACCTTTTACTAACCCAACTCAAACTGGGAACATCCTTTGGCTAAAACATTTAGATTTGTCTATATGCAAACAACTTGAATTCAACCAGAAGCATAAAAAAATCAGAGGATTTATTATGACTATACCATTTTCAATGATAGTCAAAGAGAATTACATAAATATAACATTGTATCTCAACGTTAAACATCCTTATAAGAGACACAATTAATCAGAACTATAAATATCTTAGCTAAACCTAATGTCGGAAGAAAGTCGCCAACTACATATCTTCAAGCAAAGTTTTAAAGAACCTTTTCTAATGACCAAACACTATAAACTTGATGCATGTAACATTAAGATACAACCAAATATAAAAGCTTGTTCCTTGATACTTAAAACATATATAGGACTTTGAACTAACAAAAACTAAGTGATGGTCAAAATGGTAACACGAAAAGACATTAGCAACATAGTTGAAGAGTAGCAACAATATCAAAAAAATGAAGTTTAATTAACTAAAAATATCTAAGACCACAAAACAAATTATCATTAATATCACCTCCTAATGCTTCAAATATCAGACAACTAACGATTATTCCCAAAGTAAGAATTAAGAAACTGAATTCTTAAAAACTGCAACGTACAATTTGAATTAGGAGCAAATGATGGTGGTTAAGAATGAAGAATACATTTCATTCCTCTATTTGATGACATCCCTTTTGGAAAAATCGATAAACAAACAAAGTATAAGCAAAAAGAAGCAAAACAATTTGTATTATCATAGAATATGACGACAATAATAAAAAGTAGTGATGAAGGGAGGTGAATTAGGGATACAACAATGATGGGCGAATCAAAGTGACTACGGGACAAGTTTTTTTTAAATTGAGATTCCACTCACAAAGACAATCTACAAAGACAAAAGAGTTAAGATTTTAAGATTGAGAATTTGGAAAGCTTTGGTTCAGTTAGGGATTGATCTTAATGTGTTAGGTTAATTAATTAGTTTAGTTATTAGTTAAGTTAATTTATTATTTGGTTAAGTTATTTTGTTAGGGTTAAATAATTATAGTAAATCCTATATATAAAAATATCAATAAAATTTTTAATTTAAAAATGCAAGTGTCACAAAGCCACGTGAATATGACATGGTAATGTGAGATCAACTTGGATAATAAAATATTATAAATATTTGCTGACAGAAAATTGAATTTTAATGTAAATGATAAGAGTTTAACCCCGGGTAAAAAATTTGTTGGAGGATTTTAACCCTGGGTAAAAATTGACCTCCTCGTCTCGTACCCAAAGACATGGATTTCATACCGTGTTAGACCCCAAACTTGTTTATTAAGTATGAATTAAGTTGCTAGCATGATTTAAGGTATAAATTGATTTTTATTAG
>JAOTIZ010000008.1:12308942-12345522 GCA_027123425.1 Erythroxylum panamense | reverse complement strand
AATATATCAATATGGACTATTTTGCAATTTTTAAAAAATTTAGGGACTATTTTATAAATTTAAAAAATATTCCGAAATGATATCCAGTACTGACCGATACCGATATAATTCTATTTCAGAGCCTAATTTAGTACCGAGTCCGGTACGGTATTCATAACATTGCTCGTACCAGCGAGAGGCCAATGGTCTTTTCAGATTGTCGTCCCTCACCTCCATTTTTTGGCTGGAAAATTCCACGCTTTTGCTGATGGCTTGACCTCCGCTATATTTTTCGTCATAATCTTCTGATCTCGAAAGGAAAAGCCTCTCAAGTGTTAAGTCTTTCTGTTGCCAATCTTTATCTGTGTCTGTCTGTTTCTGTTTAATTGCATAAAGTCTCGATCTTTATGGTCTTACAGTGACAAATCTTATTTCAATTTCTTTTTATTTTGGGTCTTGGGGTTCAAGTTTTGGGAAGAATGAATTATTATGCTAGTAGACAGAATGTTGTTGGGTTGAGGTCAATTTCTTATGTTACTTTTGTTTTTCACATATAATTTGTTGATGATTTCATTTTTTAAAGTTGTTTATTTTCATTTAATTGCGTAAGATTTGAGCTTAGCTGCGTCATTTCCTGCTTTTGACCCAATTAATGTTGAAAACATTGTCTTGGAACTTTGTAGTTGTCTTCATAAATGTGAAACATCGGGGGACACTTGAGAGTCGCTGAGTGATAATTTATGAATAAAGCAGTCATCTTTTGACAGGGGAGTGAATTATTGAAAATTCCTAGGTGATAATGATACTTGTTTAAAGGTACATTCTGGTTCAGTTTGATTCATCCCAACTTTTGGTTTGCTTTTGGCATCTATATCGCATTTCCTTGCATATCATGACGCGTTTTAGTGCTCGTTATTGTGATGGGATGTGTGTTAGCTTGTTGCTATATTTAGTTACCTCACTGCATTTGTGTCCTTAGTTATACTTGTGTGGTTTTGTTATGAAACATGGCTTGATTTCAGTTGGATTGTTTATCATCTTACTTCATTTGGGGACCTATTCCTGGGCCGTTTACTAAATATGACAACTAGGTGCAACATTCATTATAACCGTCTTCCTACTGATGAAGATGGTGATCATGACAATGGCACTAAAAGATACAACCCTCGATTTGATTATAGTCCTGGATCCTTTGACAAAATCCCAAGGAAATCCATAGCCCTTGCATTCTGTCTGCTCTTTCTTGGATCAATACTTCTGTTTCTTTCATACTTCATTTTATCTGGACACGTGGGAGGAGAGACATCCCAAGCATATGGTCTCTTTGCCCTTGGAATCCTTACTTTTTTGCCAGGTAAAATTAATGGACAAGTAATTTACTAATATTTGTGCTTACCTGAATAATTGCTATGCTTGTAAATACAGGTTTTAAATGCGTGCACTTTGTTTAGTTCTCTGTGCTATGGTAAATGATCTAGTATAAAGGTAGAGAACATGGATAGTTCACCAATGTTAATGACTATTAGGCAGTTGAATATATATGCTGGAGACTGAAGTTTATGGCTTGAAAGGGTAATTTTCCCTGAATGAATTTGATGAGTGTAATCTACTGCAGTGATAAGGAATACAGATGAGATGGAGAAAATTTCTAGACATGAATAATTATGATGCTCTTGACACAAAGAATTGGATATTGAAGTGTAGGTAGGAGGAGTGGAATAATTCATGTTAAAGGGATTAATTATGCCCACAGAGCCACTCCTCTGCAGTTAGCTTAACGGGAGGATTAGCCATCCAAGGGCCAGATAAAGATGTAGGACTGACAAGCCCAGATGGAACAATGAAGTTTATGAAGTGGTTTGAACAACTGGATTTTTTGTATCCTTAGTTTTTGACGTGTTGACATTTGGGCACGAGATGCTCGTGTCTGTTTGTAATTTGCCATTATATTAAAAAAAGTTATGTATTGCCTCTTTAATACCTTGCTTATGAGTCATGCAATTTTGGGTTCTGATTCTGAATGCTGCTTTTCTTCTGCAGGATTTTATGAAACTCGAATAGCATATTATTCATGGAGAGGTGCTAAAGGATACCGCTTTTCTTCTATTCCAAGTTATTAGAATCTACCATCCTAATTCTGTAGCTGCTACTTCCAGCTTATGGATTTGATCAAGGAAACTCGGAAGCTATTGTACAGAAGTGCATGTTCTTTTGTAGAATTTAAGTTATTATAAGCCCCCCCTGTTTCTACTGTACTTTTTACCCTTTCAGATTCTCTGTTCTTTCAGGATAAACATGTTTATTTTCTCTTAGCTTCTGGGGTAAGAGAGGATGGGACTGCTTACACTTGATTCTTCTAACTCAGAAAGTGTTTCTCTTTAAGCAACTCGTGTAGGAAATTCTTGTTACTAACTTGCCAAACTTAACTGCTAAGGTGGAAATGGAAAACAGGCACATATCTTTCGTAGTGTGTGTAAAGCTGGGTTTTTGCCAATGATGCATTACGAAAACAGACTATTTAACTGCTAAACAGCTTAAACTACCTCATCATATTAAGTGGTTCATGTAATCATTCTTTGATTCATTGATGACTAGCTTTGAGAAGGATATCTTATCCTATTGTCAAAATCACTACATTGTTTCCATTTCAATTCTTCAATAGTTTGGAATTTACTTTCTATCACTTCTAGCAAGGAAGCAATTTACAAAACCAAAGCCCATTGCCCGTTTCTCCTAATTACTTTTTGTGCCTTTTTCACCTGTAAATATAAATATATGTTAAAACCATAAAAATGAAAAAATTATCCACCTTTCTTATGAAATTTAATTCCTCCTGGACACATTTTTTTGGGTAAATTTATGGATAGCAGATTATAATTATACGTAAGAAAGAAAAGGGGAATGTTTTTGTATTTACTTTCATTGTGAAAAGACGAAAATACCCTGGGAATCTGAATTGTAATTCACAAGAGTGATGGTCCGCTCATTGTCTTGTTTCTCTTCCCTCCACCTTCTGCTCTCCATGGTGAAAGATTCCACGATTCTGGTGTTGGCGTGACCTCATTTGCTCTCTTTATCATTTCGATTCGCTGATCTGTTTTTGAGAAAACCCAGTTCCGTTCTCCACCGTCTCCGTTGATTTTGTGAGTTTTTCTTCGCCCCATTCTTCTCTATCTTTATGTTGTACCCCCTCTTTCTATTTCCAATTCTTACATTTTCGATCTTTATGGCCTAGGAATTGCAAATCTTACATCAGTCTCGTTCCTTTTTCTGAGATCTTTCTTGACTGTTCGGAAATTCTCAATTTTTAGGCGTCCACAAATTTTGTTGGATTTTTTCATTTTAGGGTTAACAAAGTTAATTTCTTCGGGTAACATTTTTTTTTCTTCTGCTATATATATTGTGTATGCTTTCATCTTTTAGATTTTGTTGTTGGTACTTAATTACGTAAAGTTTTAAATTTGGTTGCTTCACTTTGTTTCTGATGTCAGTCTCATGAAAATTGGAGCGTCATGGTTACTTTTTTAAGGGAGAGATGACTCTCAGGGCTTTGCTTTTATGAACTTGGTCTGGTACATCGTATTGAGGCTTTCTGTACTTTAGTAACTACGGTTTATATAGCGCTAGCATTATCTGTTGCTTCTTCTTTCTCTAGTTCATGTATGCCTCATACAACTAAAATGAAGTAAGAAAATTATGTTTCTGTAGTGTATTGAATTTGGTAAATCACAGCTAAACTTTACTTTCTTGTTGCTGAACTTCCTTGCATTTGGATCAGGAACAATGGATGGGTCAACTCACCGGGGAAGTAGTGGTGCAGACATGTATTTATCAAATTACAAGCTCGGTAAAACTCTCGGAATTGGTTCCTTTGGCAAGGTGAAAATTGCAGAGCATGCATTGACTGGCCACAAGGTTGCTATCAAGATTCTAAACCGTCGAAAGATAAAAAATATGGAGATGGAAGAAAAAGGTATATGTTGTGCGGGATATTTCTGATACCTGATTGTTTGAGGCTATTATAACTTTTCTATTTATGACGGTTTCAAATTTGTTAATGTTTCTTTTTTCTAGTCCTTTTTTGCCCCCTCCAGTCTGAATGATGCATGAAATGATCATTTAGTCACCTTCCTCCCTTTGCTTATTTGAAATTATGGAAGCAATTATCTTTAAGTTGAATTTGAAGCGATAGACTGAATGGAGAATACATTGCTGAGGTTTCTGTTAAGTCTTCTGTTGTCACAGTTGCATGTGGAGATATGTTTCTTTTTTCTATTGCATTGATTTATGTTGAGTGGCGCATTTTGCTTTGGTTTCTGTTAAGTGGTTACTGTGTTCATTATCGCTACTTCTTTTTGCAGTGAGAAGAGAAATAAAAATCCTGAGATTATTCATGCATCCACACATTATTCGACTTTACGAGGTGATAGAAACACCTACAGATATTTATGTTGTTATGGAGTACGTGAAGTCTGGAGAGCTCTTTGATTACATTGTGGAGAAGGGTAGGTTGCAAGAAGATGAGGCTCGCAAATTTTTCCAGCAGGTAGAGTTGTCACAATTTTACATTGGTTTCTGACATGGTCTATGGGCATTTAGAAAATTCAATATTATGAAGCAAAACTTTGTGCCTGTGCAGATAATTTCTGGAGTAGAATATTGCCACAGGAATATGGTTGTTCATAGAGACCTTAAGCCAGAAAATTTGTTGTTGGATTCTAGACGGAATGTTAAAATTGCTGATTTTGGCTTGAGCAATATAATGCGAGATGGCCATTTCTTGAAGACAAGTTGTGGAAGTCCAAATTATGCTGCTCCAGAGGTAGTCTGTTGTCTTGACTTTGGATGGTCTTGTAGATGTTTTAGCAGAACTTGTATATATGCCCTAGTACCTGTTTTGAAGTATGCTCTTCTTAATCCAATTATTGTTCCTTCCTTTTTGCCCCATTTGTAGGTGATATCTGGGAAATTGTATGCTGGGCCTGAAGTAGATGTATGGAGCTGTGGCGTCATACTCTATGCTCTTCTTTGTGGCACCCTTCCTTTTGATGATGAAAACATTCCTAACCTCTTCAAGAAAATAAAGGTATTAGGAATTTTAATAACTGATTTGGCTTCTATTGCCAGCTCTTCCACGACTACAGATTTGTCCCTTTCCTTTGAAGTTTAATATTAGAAGCATTGTGAGAAGTTTTGCTTCATGCTGACTAGCGTGTACTTTAGTCACTGGTTTTCAGTTCCATTGGTTTACTTCTGTTTGGAAAAGTAAACCTATTACTTTCTTCATGGAATGTTGGCCACCAATCTTCTTTACCAAGAATGGTTTCTTTCTAAATTAGTAAAGCAAGTCTGTTGGGACTTTGTTCTTGTCTGATATAGATGTCATTTGGTACAGCATAGTTCTAATAGACTTGAGTTTCAAATGTTGCCCACAGGCCACAACTGTAAATAGTATGTTATGACAATTGGAGGATGACACCTCAATTGTGCAGCTCAAACAACAGTGATTAGAGAAAAAACAGAAAAGATGAAGGAAATGACGAATTTTATATTTCTTGGTTTCTCTTTTTTTTTTTCTTTTAAAAGTTTTCGCAGTTGCTGAGATAAGTTCGACACGGTGTTTTTAATGACTAATCTCAGTATTTTACATTTTCTCTTCTAGTTATTTTGGTACTTATATTCTGGATCTGATATATATATTGCATTATTTTGTGAGCATGTACTGGAACCTAATATGTCCTGACTCTTTTGACTGTGTCTTTTAGGGTGGGATATACACTCTTCCTAGTCATTTATCACAAGGTGCAAGAGATCTGATTCCACGTATGCTAGTTGTTGATCCAATGAAGCGAATGACTATCCCTGAAATCCGCCAACATCCATGGTTCCAAGCTCGCCTTCCACGTTATCTGGCCGTTCCCCCACCAGATACAATGGAACAAGCTAAAAAGGTGTAATATCTTTGGATATATTGCTTACTTTCTCTGGTGTTAATGCGTCATAACTTTATGACCTGAGGATGTTGACTTGTTTCATGAGGTCTAGTATTAGACGGACAGTACTTCTGCTTGTGGTGGTTATGTTCATTAATTGTGATGCACTCCCTCTACTTTTGCATGCAGCAAGATACTGTCTTTTGTTGTGTGTATTGCCATACACCTTTAATCAGGCCTCAGCTTATCAATTGTGATGCACTCCCTCTACTTTTGCATGCAGCAAGATACTGTCCTTTGTTGTGTGTATTGCCATACACCTTTAATCAGACCTAAGCTACTTATCTTAGCCACATGTCTGCATCTTGCTTTTTGACTTCCTCTATCGCTTTTCTGTGTTCCTTTTTTTGTAAGATTAATGAAGTGATACATTTCTTTTTTCAAAATTTGAATTTTCAGGCCTCAGCAATGAAAGGATTTTGTTCTTTTGGTAACTTGACCTTAGTGAAAGCTATTGATCTTCAGAAGACAATATCAAATTTTGGATTTTAAGCTGAAGCCTTATAGGTTTTATTATAAATTAATTGGTGTTTTGTTTTGTTAAACGTAGAAAGAAGAAAATGGCCGGCATAGAGGTGTAATTTGATCTAGATGATGTCCAATTTGTTCATATGTACCTTTTGTTCATGCAGATTGATGAAGAGGTTCTCCAGGAAGTGGTCAATATGGGATTTGACAGGAACCAATTAATTGATTCTCTTCGTAGTAGAATACAAAATGAGGTTTGGACATTTAAGGACTCTTTGGCATAACCCTTCCAATATCTTGTTACCTTTATGCTTAAGGTGATCATTGTTTTTTAATCTTTAATCTTACTACATTTCAGGGTACTGTTGCATATTATCTCTTGTTGGACAATCGGTTTCGATTATCCAATGGCTATCTTGGAGCTGAGTTCCAAGAAACCATGGTGCGCGGACTTTCTGAGGTTATTTTAGGATAAAGATCTTTTGTCAGCAACATAATACAATGTTACAATATAATCTGAACTTAATTGTGATCTTCAGATAGGCATTATTTGTAAATATTCACTTTGGTAAATATCAAGATTTGGCAGCAGTATGGGCCCCTTTTTCTTAAGGGCTTTGGTTTTTTTAGGTGGACACTGCTCTAGATGTTTACTAGGCTGAACTTCCTTAGTGATATAGCATGCCTATCTTGTCAATGATTTTGCTATTTGAGTGGTTGTTATTTTATGTTTTTTTTTCATGTTTGCATTGGTTTTAACTCTTTACTTATGTTATTTTCTAGGAAACTGGTTTCAACCGTATGCATCAAAATGAACCTACTTCTCCTGCTGTTGGACACCGCCTTGGTGGATTCATTGACTATCAAGGAATGAGTTTGAAAACGCAATTCCCTGTTGACAGGAAGTGGGCTCTTGGACTTCAGGTAATTCTCTATTTGTTTAGGCTGTGCTGTGTGGGGCTGGGATCTGAATGTTTGTTTTGCAATTTGTGCCATATCATTTTGAATGGTAGGACAAAGAAAGCTTTCTGCGGGAGAATATTATGGTCTTCACGAAATCTGATGTATACTTTTGTACTGATTGAGATCTAGATATCTGTTTCAAGTATTTTCAGTTTATGAAACATGGTACCATTGTCTGTATTTATGTTACTCTGACCATCAACAAGCTAACAAAATTTGTTGCCTTCAACTTCTGCAGTCTCGAGCCCATCCTCGAGAAATAATGACCGAAGTTCTCAAAGCTCTCCAAGAATTGGATGTATGCTGGAAGAAAATAGGTCACTACAATATGAAATGCAGGTGGATTCCTGGGAATCCTGCCCAGCTTGAAGACATGTTCAATGATCCAGTGCAGCACAACAGTTTTTTCGGGGACGAATCCACAATCATTGAGAATGATTGTGTCATTAAGCCACCAAATGTTGTGAAGTTTGAGGTGCAGGTAATGCAGTAATCCCATTGTCTCATTATGAATTTCTGCATGGGTAAGACTGTCACAAGGTAGGGATTGAAAGCTGGATAAGAGGGTATTGTTTGTTGATTATGAAGTCTTTTGATTTCTAGTGTTTTGCAAAAAAATATTTGCTTTTTTATTTTGGAATGAAAACCTGTATGATGCGAGGCTGATGCATAATCCCCATTATTTTTCACAAACTCATACCTAACATATGTATGTTGTTGCCATGTTCTTGACAGCTTTACAAAACTCGTGAGGACAACAAGTACCTGCTTGATTTGCAAAGGGTGCAGGGTCCACAATTTCTCTTCTTGGATCTTTGTGCTGCTTTCCTTGCGCAACTTCGGGTCCTTTAAATGGGAATGATAGGCTCTCAAGAAGACATGACTCGATCCAAGTTATTCCTGTGAATAAGAACTTAGGATGTATATATGATGTCATTCAGTTTTTGAGTCTTTTGGTTACTGTTTAACTTTCACCCCATGTTTTATCTGGGTTATTGATTATTAAAGCCAACAACCAATATAGCAGTTGGCATAATCACGAACAATCTTGATTTTGGCATTCTACCCGTGTTTCACTAGGTATATCTTAATATTGTGGATCCCATAGGGAATTTTCAGAATTCTAGATCAAGTGGTAAGTGGTGACCTCGTCCAATCTGCTGAAAGGTTTTCAATTTTCTTTTGCTTTCGGCAAGTTGTGCCCAATTGTCCTTTTATCTTTTAGTTTTGAAGTTTCTCTATGCTCAGGCATTAAGGGTTATGAAAATGGATACCAGATGATGTTCAAGTTGTCAGAATATGCAATAGCCTTAAGGAGCTATATTGCTCATCTCATAAAGGGTGGAGAGAAGTTATTTTACCGATGCAGGGTTAACCAAGACATGCGGGAAGAGCTTTTATTAGAAATGAAACAGTTGGGACAATGTTGACGTAGAGGTTGATGAGCATTCTTTCCTTTCTTAAGCCAGGATTGGATTTAGATGCATTGGCTTCTGTCATCGAAAGGCTTTTTGTTCTTAGTACTTTCTGAAACAGGGGACTAGTTACTGAGCCAAAATGTTCCGCTTCAAGCTGTTCAAAACCAACAAACTTTGGATTTGATTCCCCAGTTCTTAAATCATCTTAATTCTCAAACTACCGTTTGTAATGTATGATCAATTAGTATGGTTTCTATTCTTTATCTTAAATTAGCTCGCTTTGTTTGTGTTCCTGTTAATCTGCAAAAGTATATTTACATATATATATGTTTAAGGTTGATGAAAACATGTTGGCACATCTATTTTTATGTGAAAAACACTGATCAAATTCTTTGACAAACAAAAAATCACACATTTAGCATTAACTGGTTCCAGTGGAGAGCAAATGGATGCAGAAGAACACTTGCTGTACTTTGAGCCCTTATCACAACCACAATGTTCCATTTCCCTGAAACTGCCATACTATGTCTGTACACAGACTATTGCTGAAATCCTCCAATTCATGAGCCCATTTCCTCTTTGATCATAAAACGAAATTATGAACGAAATCTATCTTCCAGGGTTCCTGCAGAAAGCTGGTCATGTTCCCATCTTTTACTTCTCTTTCTGGTTAATAAGAACTGGAACTCATTAAAAGAAAATAATTGCACAAGTCGAGATTGAAAATGAAGTATGCAAGCAACCTCCTAAATGCTTTCATCCCAAATGAAGCAATCAGATGTTTCACCTTCAATTTAAGTTTCCTCTTACTCGAACAAGTGAAAAGGATGAGCGTAATTGATTAATGTCTACACGTGATCTGTTATTTCATATTATCTCTAAAGAAAGTTAAGATTTGAATTATGACAACTGTGACTTGAGCTTGAAACAATTGTGAAAGATTCTCCCACTGTTTTTGCGAACGTGAAGGTAAACTACCCCATGCTACTGCTGCTCAATTCTCGCATTCTTTAGCTAACAAAGCATATCGGTGGTAGATCGAGGGAGCTCCATAGTGATGATTCACCATCATTGACAAGAGAAGAAGAGGACGCAGATGACTCCATTTTAACTGAGTTTTGCAGCTTCTCCTCCTGTTTCTTCTCCATTGCATCAACACCTGTTTCTTTTGCTTTCTTATCTGCCTCTTTGTTCTTGTTGCATTCATTTCGTAGATTGGATAGTTGATTTGATCTATCTCTACCCTTTTCATTCCCTGATCTAAACTTCAACTTTAGGCACTCGGGAATCCCATTGAATGCATACAGCGAAGCTGAGAACTTCCTTTCATATTTCATCCTTTTCATGGCTGCTCTAAGCATTGAAGGCTCATCTCCATCATTTTCAGGTTCTACTACGGGCTCCTCAATTTCTTCAGCAATTTCGAAAGGAGAGTAGTAATAGGACGATCCAAGATCGTCCAGGAAATGGAAATCCAAGTCCCCCATCTTAATCCCTTCATCTTCTTCTTCTTCTTCTTCTCCATCTTCTTCTCGTCCACGTCCAAAGTAATTGTCATCAGCACTAGAAGACTGTGCTACGTCACTCCAGTTATAGTCAAATTCCACATCTCTCTCTGGGTGACCTTCTTTATCAGTTAAAAGTGATTTCAGACCACTTGCCATGTACTCAACAGCACTTGCATTAGCACTATAAATGTTATCAGTGCAAGTCCAATTGTGTTCAGGATCATTGAGGGAGTCAGCATATTGGTTGTCTGCGAAATCTGTTGTTCCTTGCCTGTATTCCTCATCCAGTTCTTGCTTTTCGAGCTGATTGACAGGCAGAGAAGTTGGAAGAGAAGCAAAAGAGCTGTTTCTTTCTCTGAGCCTTTGGAGGAGAAGGTTTGTGATCTTTGAAGGAAGAGCTGGAGTTGTTGAGGAAGTTGGAGAGCAAGGCCAGAAATTTGTTCTTGTATTGGCACCTCGAAGCAGGCAAGCAGCTTCATCGTAGGCTCTTGCAGCTTCTTCGGCAGTATCAAAAGTTCCTAACCACACCCTTATTTTCTGAATGGTATCCTTTATTTCAGCAACCCATCTTCCTGATGGCCTCTGCCGGACTCCTACGAATCGCTTTCTAGCTCTTCTGGCTCCTCCTACTGTTGCAGCTGCTGCAGCTTCCTTCACGATCTCTTCCCAAGCCATGGTTCCATCGCTCGAGTTTTTGTCCTCCACATTTTCACCAACTTTTCTCTTCCTTCCCATATCTTTGTTTCTATTGTCTAGAAAGTTAGTGTGTGCTGAGTTTTGGGTTACAAAGTCTTCATCTATACTTTGTTGGTTTCAGTTTGCACTGGTTTAAGTTGTGTTGGTTTGATCTGGTGCACTTATATTATATGGGAGGATTTGGAGATGATGTCAAAAGAGAAAGGTTCACTGAAAAGGTCTTATTCCTTGTTTATACATATTTGTCTTTTATTTTTTTCCCTCTTCAGGTTTTTGGCCTCTTATCAAACCATATGGAGGTTTCTCCTACATGATAATAGAATAATACTAAATGGAAATAGAGTTATGTAGTTGCAATACTTGTGACATCTGCAATGACCCAGCCAAAGTTATATATCTTAATTCTAAGACTGAATTGGTCTTTCCACCAAACTCAATCACCCAAGATATTAAACTAACACAACCTAGGGCTGATTTTCAAAGCAGCAGATTCCCCTAAACCAGCAAGAGACTTGCTTTGGAGTTATCACTATCATGAAAGGGACTGCTTATAGCTCTTCTACTTGTTACCATATACTAGGCAAATGCATATGCATTCCATCAATTCCTAAACACCAATAACTCCACTCCACTCCACCTCTATTTAGTTAATAAGAGCTTCATAAAATAACCTATTTTTAGTATTTCAAACTTGTGATTATTGAATCTTATATTAGAACTTGTATATATTGATGTCCTTAGCTTAAATTCAAATTCAAAGTGACATTGGCATAATTCAAATTGAGCAGATAATGGTGATCTACATGTATATTCCATTTATAACATCTCTTAAAGATATTAATAACATACTTAACAAAGGTTGATGAATACATTAGAAAATTTAGTAATTGGAGAGTTGAAATGGCAAAAAAGAACTAAATATTGTTTTTATATATATGAAAATACCCAATTGATCTTCTAGGCATCTACCTCTCTCTATATATAGCTATGACAATGGTATGCTTAGACTGATTTATGAGATGCACATAATCAACATTCATAATGTTGATTCATACAAAAAAAAAAGATATTTCAAATGTTGGTACTATATCAATAACAAATACTGGTCAGTATCAATTATTTTGTTAGTACTAGTCCGTTCGTAAAATTTAGAAATTTGAAAAGTTGGGTACTTAATTGAAAAAGAAAAAGAGTTAATAACCCTAAAGTCAGTCATGATAGGTACCCATTACCTTACCTCTCCTCCACTCCACTTCCACCACTGCTCTCTCACCGGCTAACACTCTCTATCCTTACCAATGGCTCCCCATTGTTAGTTCATCACCAATAATAATTCTCGACTTCTCACTCCTCACTCACCATCATCATCTTTTCATTGATTTCAACAACTCATCAACGATCCAACATCAATCCACACTCCACAATCTATGGTTCGCTAGGGTCCAGCTCTTCATCAGTTCATCGCTAGCTCACTACTCCTCCTTAGATAACCAGTCAACTTCACCTTACTCTTGAGTCTTGACTTGATAAACATATACAGATTTTCATGCAATCTCACTAGCATAGATATGATTTTCTCTTTGATATGTATTTATTTAGTATCTCATTTGATTTTATCTTGTATATCTCATTGATCTTCAATATCTTATTTGCTATTATTATCAGATATGAAAATATGTATAAATACATGTAAAAGCTATTCAACAAAATACATAAGCAATACAATACAATTGCATATCAATTGCATTCTTCTTCTTCTATTCTTTCATGGTATCAGAGTCTATACACTAGTCTTATTTCTAAGCTACACATTCAAGTCAATAATCATTTTCTCAAACACCTACCCTACATACAAAAATAGCAGAAACCAACACACAAAACATCTTTTTTTCCAGAACTAGTACATCACAAACCAAATTCCTCAATGGCCAACCTTACTTCCCCCACATTACCATTTAATCAGAATACAAACTTCCTAACCACAAAATTAGATTCTTTAAATTAGGTCATTTGGCGCAACTAAATACATGCCATTCTTGTCACCTATGATCTAATTGGCTATGTTGATGGATATGTTCTACCACCTCTTGTCACTCCAGATGTTGAATCTTCAGAATATCTCAAGTGGCAAAAGTTTAATCACTATTCCTCCAAGCCCAGACCACCCACTCAAACCTACCAGCATCATAAACAAGCCTTTTCTTACCAGTCACATACCTATTTTAAGCCCAATAAATCTTCCCCTGAATGCCAAATTTGTTGGAAATGGGGCCATATTGTTGCACCATTGTCGTTTTTGATATTCTGAATCTCGAAATTGCCCACTTCTGACCCTACAGACCCTAATAATTATCCACTGCTTTCACTGCACTTAACATCATCAAATCTTTTGATCATTCAACTATCACTTCCAACACTCTTGCAGAATGGCTACCTGATACTGGTGCTACAACTCACATGACTCCTGACCCTCAACTTGTCGAATCCTCAACACCATACAATGATCCAAATATAGTGATTGTCAGTAATGGACAAACTCTTCCTATTTTCTCTACTGGTAACCTCACATTCTCTACTCCCATTAGATCTCTACACCTCAATGAAATTTTAAGTGTTCCTAATCTTATTGCCAATTTGCCTTTTGTAGCTAAATTTGTTAAGGATAATTCCTATCTCATTGAATTTAATCCATTTGGTTATATTATGAAGGATCTTCATACTAGGATAACACTTCTCGCAGGTACCATCCATAATAATCTTTATTCGTTTAAGATTCCAGTCAATTTCACAAATCCAATCGCTCTCCACACCACCTTTACTCCACTTCAATTATGGCATCAGTGTATTGGTCATCTTGGTCCCACTACACTCTCTAGGTTATATCATTTTTTAAATATCAAATCTCATGTAATAAAACATTGTACCTCTTATCTTTAAGGAAAAAAATACTCGTCTTTCATTTCCCTTATCTTCTTGTGTTTCAAATAAGTCACTACAAATTATCCATTGTAATATTTGGGAGCCATCTCCATCCCTTTCCTTCTTTGGCTTTCGTTATTTCATTCTCTTTGTTGACGATTTCAGTCGATATACATGGATTTATCCTTTTACTCATATATCTTAAGCCCTTTCTTGCTTTCAGACATTTAAAGCTCACTCTAAAAACCTTTTTTCAACCTCTATAAAAACTTTTCAATGCAATGGAGCTCCTGAACTTGTCAAAGGTCTGTTTACTAATTTTCTTACTACCCATGACATTACTTATCGTATTTCTTGTCCTCATACCCCACAACAAAACGGGATTGCCAAATGTAAAATTTGTCACCTTACTAAAACTAGTCTCACACTTCTTATTCATGCCTCACTTCCTAAAGCTTTTGGGTATGAAGCATTCTTTACAGCTGCCTACCTCATAAATCTCTTACCAACTCCTTTTCTTCATAATAAATCCCCCCATGAAATTGTTTTTCTCACAAAGCCCAACCTTTCTCACCTTCGGGTCTTTGGGTGTACTTGCTTTCCCTTCATTGGATCCACACGTACAAACAAACTTGAACTAAAGTCTACAAAATGTGTCTTTTATGGGTATTCTAATTATAAAGGCTATCGCTGCCTTGACCCTATTACCTCTAAAATATATATTTCTCGTCATGTTTGTTTTGTTGAAATCTACTTTCCCTATACTTGTTGCTCTCCCTCTCCTATCTTAAGCCCTTCATCCTCCATCATCTCCTTACCCCTACCTATTCTTCCACTCACAACCTCATCTCCCTCACCACCTCCTTCCTCTCCACCCGCTCTCCTACATCATCCCATGGTCACTCGTACCTGTGATTAAACTTGTATTCCTCGCACATTCTTTGATTATGTCACTTACTTTACCCATACACACACTCCTAATGATCCTGATCTCACTTTTTTCACTCAAGCCAACAAGTTTTTGCATTGGCGCCAGGCCATGATTGACGAGTTCAGAACTTTCATCACAATAACACATGGACTCTTGTCCCTCCGCCACCAAATGCTAATGGTTGTAATAGGTCTTTCACACAAAATGAAATTCTGACGACACTCTTGATCTCTATAAAGCTTGTTTTATTGCCAAAGGCTATCATCAGAATCTTGGCATAGATTATACATATACTTTTACCCCAGTTGTCAAACCCACTACCATCCGTCTCATCCTTACTATTGCCCTCTCAAAAAATTGATCAATTCGTCAACTCAATGTTAACAATGCCTTCCTTAATGGCACTCTTCAAAAACCAGTCTTTATGACTCAACCTCCTGGCTTCATAGATACTCATCATCCTTCTTATGTTTGTCACCTTCACAAAACTCTCTATGGTCTCAAACAGACCCTCCGAGCTTGGTTTCATCGCCTTAATCAGAAACTTCATGAAATTCACTCTGTCTCCACTAAATCCGACACGTCACTTTTCGATCACAATACCCCCTCCACTACTACCTTTCTTTTAATGTATATTGATGATATCTTGATTACGGCTTCTTCACTCTCATTCATCACCACCCTTATTCAAGATCTTAACACTTCCTTTTCCATCAAAGAATTAGGACCCATCCATTATTTCCTTGGTATTGAAGCTACCCACACAACAAATTGCCTTTTACTCACACAAACTATATACACCAAAAAACTTCTACATCACACTTGCCTAGATCACTCCAAACCTGTACTCACACCAATTTCACCCACTTTTCCTCTTTCAAAAAATCATGGCATTCCTCTTCCTGATCCTACTGAATATCGGAGTACTATTGGTGCTTTACAATATCTTTGCCTTACTTTGCCTGACATGCAATTTGTTGTCAACAAAGTTTCTCAGTTTCTATAGTGTCCTATCGATATTCACTGGACCGTGGTGAAACAAATTCTCCGCTACCTTCGATCTACATCCTCTTCAGGTATACATTTAACCCGAACTTCTTCTCTTACCTTACATGCCTATTATGATGCTAATTAGGATGGTTGTCTTGATGATCGTCGCTCTACTTCCGGCTATTGTATTTTTCTTAGGTCCAACCTCATCTCTTGGAGTGCTAAGAAATAACCTACTGTTGTCAGATTAAGCACTGAATCCGAATATAGAAGTATTGCTCTTGTCGCTGCTGAAATCTATTGGATTAAGTCCATTTTGAGTGAAATTGGCATCTTTGATATTACACCTACACTCGGGTGTGATAATCTTGGTGTCAAGTTGTAGACATCATGACTAAAACATTAGCTTCATTTGCTTTTCATCACCTTCACAGTAAGCTCACCGTTTTTGCCCATAGTGAGCTTGAAGGGGGCTGATAAACATGTACAGATCTTCATGCAATCTCAAATAAACATATACAAATCTTCATGCATTCTCTCCAGCATAGATATGATTTTCTCTTTGATATGTATTTATTTAGTATCTCATTTGATTTTATCTTCTAAATCTCATTTGATCTTTAATATCTTATTTGTTAATATTATCAGATACGAAAAGTATGTATAAATACATGTAAAAGCTATTCAGCAAAATACACAAGTAATACAATACGATTACATATCAATTGCTTTCTTCTTCTATTCTTTCATGACTCTACTGCTTGTGCCTTGTGTGCATTGCATACTGAAAATGTGAAAAAATTAGTATTAGTTAGTTAAGTCTTGAGCAAAGTTGCGAATACTTTACCAATTATATCACTGAATTGAATTCTAATACGGTACTGTGTCAATATCGATCAATATCGGGTACCATTTTAGGTAATTTTTTAATTTATAAAATAGTCCTTGATTTTTTTAAAAATTGCAAAATAGTTTATTGTCATATTATACTGTATAATTTATAAGTTTACATCAACTCTATCTCCAAAAATCACAATAATAAATAATAACCACAATTAATATGAAATAATAATAATTTTCAAATATTTCTTATATAAATAATAACCACAATTAATATGAAAAAGGAAATCATCATCATACAAATATAAGTTTTAGAATAATACAAAATATTTAAAATATTACAATTTTATCATATAATAAATAATACTTACATCAAAATATCAAATAAAAAGAACAATAAATATTCTTAACTCTCAAATTATTACACTTTATTGCAAGAGTTTTTGATAAGAAAACAACCACGTAGAAGTAAAACCTGAAACAAAAACATGTACAATTGTGTTGCATATATAGAATTTAATATATACATCAAATATAAGTAAAATTAAAAGAAGATAAAAAACAAAAATTTAGAACTTCATTCAATCGTCTACGGGAGGATATCAGCTATAACAACACTAACCCTAATTATTATTTGGTATAAAATTCTCATCACTGAGAGGAGCCTCATTATTATCATCATTCAAATTCAATGTATCAAATGACATGGCAATGCTTTACGATCCAAGATTATCTTCTAAGTCATTAACATACACTAAACCCAGTTCCTTAGAAAATCAATCTGCCAAAGGTTCGATATTATCAATGCAAATTGAATATGTTGAACTACTTATCCTATTAAGAGTCCTAGTAAACAATAATATTTAATTATTAGAAATTTATAAGAAACCATATTGAAATTATTAATGATAATAACATACCTTTCCTGAAATTTTAAATTTTAATGAACGAAGACTAAGTAATTCATTCTCTTATGCTTCAATATATTCCTTTTCTTAGAATGGATGAATTTAAATATGTTCTAATTCCGTTCACAGTCTGTTGCACTCACACATTAACTTAAAATTCGAATTGCAAACCTTTGCAATTCGGAAACACTACTTCTAAATTGATCCCACTAAAAAACTGTAAGTCGTAAGATAGCAAAAGTAACGTTATAAACAAAATAAAGTGATAATTAATTTTTAACAAACAAGAAAAAAGAAATAGCTAATACCTGAAGAAAGTTTTGATTTTTGTTAAATAGCAATTGATATTCCAAAATCCTTAGAAGACTTCTTATAAAGTTCTATTTATGAGCCTGAGAGATCTTGCATCATGTCATAGGTAACAATTGTTGCAATAGTGAATAATATTCCCCTATTAACTTTAGCTTTCTTTGTAAAATATGGTCTGAAATAAGCATTAGGATTAAAAAATGTCCCTGCTGCAAACAACGAAGAAGAAAGTTACCTTTCTCATCTTTCATTGATGACTGTAAGATACGGTGTGTACAAAGAAAACCTAAGTTTCATGTTGGCCTTGATTACTTCCTTCACTCTCTCCATAATATAAAAAAATAACCCTTTGTTACCTTTTCTTTACTATCAGCTAAGTGAAGCACCCTTACTAAATGCTCACAAACTCAGATAACAAATAAATATTGAGATCAAATTTTACTATCTTTCAGTATAATTCTAAAAATATCTAATTTAAGATTAGACCTAGCATGCTAAGATACAACTCACTTATCACTTGTAAACATTTGTTTTAACTCTTTCTTCATCGTAACAAAACACTGAAGTGATAAGAAATTTGTTGCAAATCTTGTCACAGTAGGATGACATAAAGTTCTACAATTGGTAAATTCCTGTCTCATTAAATTTAACACCCATGCACTGTTATAGATGAACTTGTTCACCTTTTTAGCTTTCTGCATTGTCTCATCAATAATAGGAAATTACTTAAGATCCCCTATATTTTTTAGCATTAGGTCAATGCAATGTACAACATAAGGAGTATAAAAAGAACAATTATACTTATTTTGTAACTTTCTTTCTATAGCTTTATAAGTAGTATCATTGTCAATAATAAATTGAATAATATTTTCTGGCCCTACCTCATTCACAACGTCATAAAATATCTCAAATAAAGTATCAGTGTTCCTAATAAGGCCAGATGCATCAATATACTTAAAAAATGTTGAGTTATTTGCAGAATAAACTAAAAAATTTATAATAGGCTCATGTAACCTATTTGTCCAACCATCACACATGAACTCATAAGTAGCCCAATCCATTCTTCTTTCTCCCAAATAACTTTTAATTTCAGAAGCTAAGCAACTTAAAAGTTTACATATGTAGTTATCAATCGAAGGAGCTTTGTATCTCGGATTGTAAGAGGCTATAACATCCACCATAGGGTGATAATAGTAAAATTGAGAAGCATTGAATAGAACACTTGTATCACATCACCACCTAGCCATTGCCATATCTACATTATGAGTCGCATCTCTTGATTGCATGACACTATGAATTAAAGGTTGGACTCCAAAAGTTATTTATGGTGCAAAAAAATTAATCATCTATGGCATTTGCCTTCTTCTTTTCTTAACATAGCCTAGGATAAAACATTAACACTACCACCACCACTACCACCTTCAACATTTTCACTATTATCATGAAAACCAGCAAACGAACTTCCACTATTAATTTGATAATTCAATCTCTCCCTTCTATGTTTCTCGTGTTGATATTCTTTAAATAAAGTTTTCATTTACCACTTTACATCATGACTAACTTTTTTACAGGGTTCTACATCTCCTTTAACTCTAGCTAAATGCTTCTTTAATCGGGTGATTCCTTCACCTTTCAAATGCTTGTTACAAAACAAGCAAATAGTATGGTTTCTCATATTGGGGACCAATACAATATGAGCCCAAGCTAGATCATTGTATCTTCCTTAAGCGATTTGATCATGAGTACTTGAATTTCCTTCTATTTATCTGTAAAAATAAATGAATACATATATCAAAATAAAGTACACATAATTCCAATTATCCAACTTACATAATTACACATTGCATTCATAAATAATTTCCATTTTCAATAATCACAAAACATATATAAACAATTTTCATTTCTAATAATTTCGAACAATTTCAATTCAATCATTACAAAACATATATAAGAATTTTCATTTCCTATAATTCCCAACAATTCTATTTCTAACAATTTTGAACAATTTCAATTCCAAGTTTCAAACATCATAAAACATACATAAACAATTTCCATTTCCAAATTTCCAACAACCAACAATTTCAACCATCACAAATTCACAATTCACAATTTACAAAATAATGAAATATACATAAACAATTTGCATTTCCAAATTCCAACAATTTCTAACAATTTCAATTCAATCATTATAAAAATACATAAACAATTTCCATTTCCCATAATTTTCAACAATTTTCATTTCTAATAATTTTCAGTAATTTCCAATAATTTTCATCCAAAAATATATATAAACAATCAAATATAATGTAATTGTTTTTCAAATTTTAGGGTAAAAAATACAATAAAAAATCAAAAATCCAATTCAATGTTGGGTCGGATCGGTTTGAATCTGGATTTATTTCATATCTGATGATTTTGAGGTGACTGCATGACTGTGACTGTGACTAGTGTGATGGTGGTCGGACTATTACTATCGTGTGGTGGTGGTCGTCAGACGGCTAGATAGGGACTGGTGGCAACGGTGAAAAAGAGAGAGAGAGTGAGAGGGTGAGAGAGAAGAAAAACAAAGGAGAAGTAGCAAAGAGAAAGTTAGGTTAAGGGACTGTTGCCGTCATGTGGTGGTGATCGCTAGACTGCCGGAGAGGGATTAGTGGCTACAGTGAAGAAAAGAGAGAGTATGAGAGGGAAGAAAATAAAGGAGAAGGAGAAGAGAATTCCAAAACACCTTTTTTTTGTATCGTTTACAGAACGAAATTTGTAATTATGGTCTTAAGCATTAGATGAAATTAAAATCCATATCGATAGAGAAAGTAAGATGAGTTATAAGTTGTGCTGCATTTTTATTGAAAAATTGCTCCCTCTGTCAATATGGTTCTATGTTATTTGTTGTTTGAGAAATAAATAGATGTTGTCTTTTACATTAACAATTTAACATGGCTTATGTTGATTTGATTTACTCATTTTTTGAGAATTTGATTGCATTTTTATTAACAATCAACATAAAAAATTACATATACTGATATGTTATGAATTATTCATTTTTATTAAATTAGAAATTTACTTCTTCAAAAGTTTAATAATAGTCAATAATATTATAGATTGTGTTTGAGAAATGTTAATAATACTTCTTAATTATATTTCAATAGTTTCCTTAGTTAAATTAACAAATCATTTTGTTAATTATGTCGACAACATTAATTTAGAGTTTACGACTAATAATTACTTAATAATTTCATCTTTAAGTTTATAGAAAAAATTTAAATTCATTTTTTATGCTACCATCACTAATTAAGAGGTGACAACCATAATCTTGTCTTCATTCATTTGAAGAACAATTAATTACAAAATTTAATGAACTATTATTTGTTTGTATAAATGATTAGACTTACTTATTTAAGTCCTTATATAAACTTATGTAAATGCTAACTTTTACGTGTTCAATTCTAACTTAATGGTCATTTCATATTTACAAGCAATAAATGTACTTGCATTGGACATACTGCAATTGAAATTGATATGAGGTTATTAATTTAATTTTGATATATGTCTTTGTTTATTTTACAAAAAGCATAGGGAAGTTTAAGTACTCCTAATAATTTAGGTGCTTTAGGTTTAAGAAGATTCGATGATCTATCTTGTTCCTGAAGTAAAGAACCATACTATTTGTTTTGTATTGTAACAAGTATTTGAAAGGGGCAAAAATCACCAAATTAAAGAAGCATTTAGTTAAGATCAAAAGTTGATGTGGAGCCTTGTAAGAAAGTGAGTTATAATGCGAAATAAAAAATGAAGACTTTGCTTAAAGGGTATCAATATGAGAAAGATAGAGGGACAAAACTAAACTATAAATTGGTAGTGAAAGTTCCTTTTGTGGTGGTCAAGATGATAGTGGAGATGTTAAAAGTGGTATTCTTATGTAACAAGAAATGAATGCTGCACCTAATATGAGAAAAAGAAGAAAACAAGTGTATACCTTTTTTTCATTATGAACAATTCCTATAGTTCAAAATATGTAGTGACTTACAATTTTAAAAAGTGACTCATAATGTGGATATGATAATGGCTAGATGTTAGTATGATTCAGGTATAAAATAATGCTACCCAGTCTCATTATTATTATCCTATGGTGGATGTTATTGCCTCTTATGATCTAAGATACAAAGCTCCTTTAATTGATAACTATAGAGGTAAATTTTTGAGTAGCTCAATTTATGAAAGAAATACTTGTGGATGTTTAATCATATCAGATGGTTGGATAAATATAAGACAAGAGCTTATTATTAATTTTTGTTTATTCTACAAGTGGACAATATTTTTTAAGTCTATTAACACATTTTGAGTTGTTAGAAATGTTGATACTCTGATTCAGATATTTGATGAAATTATGAATGAAATTGAGCCATAAAATACTGTTCAGTTCGTTATTGGCAATGATTTTGCTTACAAAGTAGTTGGATAAAGATTGTAAAGCAGGTATGATTCTTTTTATTAGACTCCTTATGATACACTTTGCATTAACTTAATGTTGGAAAATATAGGAGATGCTGGGTACTTTCTTATTATTGATAAAATTGTGCACAAAGTGAAAAAAGTGACCAAGTTCATCTTTAATCGTGCATGGGTCTTGAATTTAATAAGAAAGGATTTTATCAATGGTAGGAATATGTGTTGTCCGATGATTACAAGATTTATGACAAATTTCTTATCACTTCAGTATTTTGTTAAGGCAAATATTTATAAGTGTTAAGTGAGTTGTATCTCAACATGCTAGGTCTAATATTGGATTAGATGTTTCTAAAATTATACCCGAAGATCATAAATTATGGTCTTAGTGTTAAATTTTCATTTGATTTTGTAAGTCTTTTGTGAGAGTACTTTGTTTGGCTAATAGTGACGAGAAAACAACAATAGATTATTTTTATGATGTTATATAGAAGGTGAAGGAAACATTGAAGGCTAATATTAATATAGGTCTTGTTTGTACACACCTTATCGTGTGGTCATCAATGAGAGATGAGAAAGGTAACTTTACTCTTTGTTGTTTATTGCTGGGATATTTTTGAATCTTAACATCTATTTTAGACCAAGTTTTATAAAGGAAGTTGAAGTTAATAAGGGAATTCATTAACTATTATAAAAATCATTGCACATTAAATGATACAAGATCACCTAATCATACAAATGGAGGTTTATAAGAATGTTTCTGGTGATTTCGAGATGTCTAATGCAATTCATTAAAGTGATATACTTAATCTAGGTATAAAATTTTCACTTTTGTTACTTATTAGAAAGTAATCATCACGTTATTTTGTTTATTATATTACTTTTGTTACCTTACAGTTACTTGATAGACCCAATTTAGAAGTGGTATTCAAGAATTATAAAAGCTTGCAATTCAAATTCTGAGTCAATGTGTAAATGTAACATGGTATAAAACGAATTGGAGCACATTTGAATTAATCCATTACAAGAAAAGGAATAAATTAGAACATAAAAGATTAAATGAGTTATTCTTTGCTCTATATAATTTAAAGCTTCGAGAAAGATATGTTATTATTATTATTATTAACTTGAATATATTTTTTGAAAATTTTAATCATTTGATTTTATTTATTTACTAGCAATCTTAATAGAACAAGGAGTTTTGTAGATCTAATTTGTCTTTATCATATTGATCTTTTAGTGGATTGAGTTTATGAGAAATTGAGTGTGATAAATATGAGTGACTTGGAAGATGATATTGGATGCAAAAGAATTGATATGTCGATTAGTGTAATGAATTTGAATGATGGTGAAAATGAGGCTCATCTCATTGATGATGATTTTGTATTAAATGAGAATTGAAGTTAATACAATTTGAGCAGATATTCGATTGAATGAAGTTTCAAGTTTTTTCATTTCTTATCTTTTTTAATTTCACTTTTATTTGATGCTATGTTAAATTCTTTATGTATGCAATATAAATATAAAACACTTAACTGTAAATGCTTTTGTTTCAAGTTTCACTTCTAGTTGGTTGTGTTCCTCGACACAAATTCTTGTTGAAATACTTATGGAGTCATGGAACTTTATTATTCTTTTTGTTTGATGTTTTAATGTAATTATTCATTATTATATGATGTGTAATATTTTAAATACTTTATATTATCCTTAATTTTATATTTGTATAATTATTAAATGATCTCTTTTATATTAATTGTAGTTATTGTTTATATGTGAAATATGTGAAAAGTAATATCAACAAAAATAAATAAATTGTTTTTATTTCAAAATTTTATTATTATGATTTTTTTAAGACAAGGTGAATGTAAAATTATAAATTATATAACACTCTATATTGAATGATTATTTTGTAACTTAAAAAAAAAGAGGTTACTTATAATTTTTAAAAATTGCTCGAAACGATATCCGATCTTGACTGATACTGGTATAATAACCAAATTTGATATTAATAATATTGCTCATAATGGTTTAAGTGTTAGCAGTCTCATTAGTGAACAACCTTATTCTCCTTTAAGATAAGTCTATTTTGCATGTCATTTTTAACCCCCAGAAAAAGTTGAGGTAGCACCACTTTGGATTAGTAGTCATGCATAGCCATCACCTTCCAACCTAGTTTTTGTCATTGCTGATAGAGGTCGAGAATAACGATTCTTCCAAAGGCCACCAAAACTAAAGCGTGTCCAAGCCACTAATGATGAAATCAAGATATTTAATCACATATTAGTTATTATCTTAATCTCTTTCTAGCTTTATTATACTCCCCCCAATGGAGGCTATTTGGATTAAAATATTGAAAAGTCCTGATGAGCTTCTCCTCTTGTTGACGATAGCAAATTTTGATATAAACAATTGGAGACGGATCCTTAATTCTAATCTTCAAGTCTTGTCAGGACCTTCATCGTTGATGAAGGGAAGAGATGGGGACATTTATAGACTTGTCCTAATTCGATGAACACTCTTTAGATATGAGACATTTAGTACTTAGAACTTGCTCCTTGACAAGGTCAGATCGAAAGTAATTAGGGAAACTGCATCATTGCAAAATACAAAGCATTCAGATATTCTTGGAGACATTTTTCGCTAAATATTTCATCTTCAAAACCAGTAGAAGTTGAAATAAGTATAATTAACTTTGTTATAAATACTATTTGTATTTGTCACTCTTCTGTAACAATAAGATTATAAGTTCAAGTCACAAAAATAATCTTTTTATAAAAGAATACAAAAGAAATGCTGTATACATCATTGACCCTTTCTAAACTTCGCAAAGCGAGAAGTCTTGTGTACGGAATACGTTGACTTTATTAATTGAATGATCCTCAAAAAATAATAGTAAATGAAGTACACGACAGGTAATTGGATGAAAACAAGAGAAAGCTATCCAGGAAATATTTAGTTACTTCAAAGTTTTGTGTCTTGAAATTATTGGAAACTCTTCTAAAAGTTTACAATATGCTAAAGAATCTATGCTTACGCCCATAACAAGAGAAGAGACAAGTCACGACAATCATTCACTTTAGTGTTTGTAGTGTTGGTGTGTTGTATCCTTGAAGTTGACAAATGATTTTCAGTTAAAGAAGTTAATTTATAACGGCCACCAAGTTCTTTAGAACGTAACCTACTAAACAAATCTCTATAATGGATACTGATAGGGAAGAATAACTTATAAAATCCCACAAAAATATATTTTTTAATATTCTAAAATTGAATATATCTTTTTGTTATATGCTTCCAAAGAAGAGTAGAAGAAGAATATTACTGCATTGCTTCAGCATCCAAAGCAATGCCAAGTAGAACTTAACGAACTCCTGAATTCTTCCTCCATGTGGAGGCCTTAGGGCTACTCAATTGTCTCCTTCTCCATCCATCAATTAAACTTTGTGATGAAAAGATCTAGACTTGCTTTATTAATTTATTGATGGTGACCAGCACTGCAGCAATGTGATTTTGTTTTTATTTTTAATTTTATTTAATTTTTAATTAATTTTATAATAATCTAATATCAATTAAACTTTCTTTAAAACTTTAACCCTTCGGTTTAACTTCTGATCCGATTTTTAAAATATTATTATTAAGATAGACTAATTCAATTGAAAATTTTAACATCATCATATTCCGAAGTTCCGTAATGAAGCGAGATCAAGAGAAACCTGATAGTACGTAACTTTATTCCTGCACAATAGAAAGGCTGGTTTAAACATTATGAATTAGGTAATCCACGTACTGAATGTTAACAACTTTGAGCGTATGTCCAAAAGGAAGCTTTAAAAGGTCTCCAAATGTAGCCACCATACGCTTTATTCGCCAAAAGAGGATGTGTGAGGTATAGGCCATAAGTCAATGAAAATTAGAATCTATATAATACAATAATACCATAAGTTTCCTAGTTCTGTTTACATATTTGTGTGTCAGACATTAATAAAAGAAAGAAACCAAATGCAAGAAAACCATCTTTTGAGTAATCAATTGGAGGGTATAAAATAAATGGTTAGCCTGTTCTACAAGTTTTGTGTGACCAAAGAGTTTCAAACTTGAGAATGGAGAAGGGGAGAGTTCTGACTGTCACTGCTTCCAGTATACTGGACTGGCATCAATGCCGGATCTTGGTACACATTCACCAATTTATTAAAAAACTCACTCATGCTTTGCTCATTCTGCTCTTCATTGTCTTTCTTCACCA
This sequence comes from Erythroxylum panamense, assembly GCA_027123425.1. Taxonomy (NCBI): domain Eukaryota; kingdom Viridiplantae; phylum Streptophyta; class Magnoliopsida; order Malpighiales; family Erythroxylaceae; genus Erythroxylum; species Erythroxylum panamense. Next base: position 12,318,917 of record JAOTIZ010000008.1, on the reverse strand, counting down.
AGCACTGCCAGACCCACAAAGCATTAAGGTCCAAGTGAATATGGAAAATTCAGTAGAAATTCAAAATGACATGAGAATTTTCTCTTACGTACCTCGGTTGGATAGGCTTGAAATATTGGTAGGAACCTTTTCCGGCAGTATTCATTGAAAACAAGCGTAAGAATTGGAAGAGGAATGGTTAAACTGGATGCAAGCGGAAGCTTTTTAAGTCCAAATATTCCAATTGCAATAACATGCATCAGTATCAACGAAAATATGGTTGAGTTGTGCACTATAGGCCAAAACTTCCCATTCGTCTCATACTTAGGTGCGTACACATTCAATAGCTGCAAAAGAAGACGTAAAAGAACTAATTTGATTTGTAGTGTCAAGATTAAGCATCTACAATATAATGGAGCAGCACAGTAGCAATTAGAACAATCACAGCAGTTAAAGCTACTTTCTTTTCTTTATCTTAAATTAACCTTCTCAGGTAGTTTATCATATGATGCAAGATCATGAAAGTAAATTAAATTTAACTTCTTAAAGTTTGTATTAACTACTCCAAAAAGGGTTTCTGTGAGTGGAGCCTTCTTCTTCTTCTTTTTTTTTTTTGAGCCTTCTTTGACATTTAGATACAATCCGTTAACAAAGTAAGGAAATGGACAAGAAAAGAAACCTTAATTACCTGGTTGCGGAGTATGATGAATCCTAGGCAAAAGTAAACCAAGAGAAATGGCAAGATCAGGGGAGCCAGGAAAAAGTATGTAACACCAACTAGTACAAAGAAGAGAATTGTGGGAATTTCACTGTGGTAAGGAATTGATGGAACTTCAAATTCATCACTCTTTTCCCTTGCAAATAATCTACTCACGAAGCAGCAAAATAGATGAACCAATTGAACGAGTTCATATGCCAGACCTGTCCATCCAGAGGTCACAACATATGAAATGAAAAATGATGCCTGCACCCAAAGTAAATAGAAGGTAATGCTGGTAATCAAGAAAGAATTGGACATACGAAGCCACAAATCTGGCTTGCTACAAATAATTTTAACTGGAAATTAGTTTGTGGTTTCATGTTCACAAACTGCCATTATGATCCTCGAATAATCAGGATGATGAACAAGACACTGCCATTTTTCCATAAATGTAGCATTCGTATTTCATAGGATACAAAAAATATGAAATTGAACACGGCGTAATATAAATATTAAATAGAGATAATTATTGCATACAATTATTGAAAAAAGAAATACACAATGATTTGTCCAGAATGCATAGTAGCGAACATCTGATGACAATCCGTCTTGTAGGAACTTCCTAATGGAGCTCCAATTTCAATTCTGTTGCTTGCTATTATTCTATGGTTGTATATGGTTAACATTTACGGTCCACAGCTTGAGTCAAGATTTTAAGTCATCAGAACATACTTTCAGTCGCAGTACTCAGCTGCAACTATAAAATACCAGAACATCTGCTAAGAGGCAAGCAAGTAGACCAAATAGCACACTTATCAGTCAAGTCTTTCACCCAGATTCATTGTGGGTCTTTGGATGATGATTGACATAGGTAACTATCAAACAATTCAATTCCACCAAGAGAACTGAAACAGGTCATGTATAAGACAGGCAGGCCAATCTTCCTACAATATATATGCCATATGCCACCACTCCAGCTTCTCAGCGTGCTTACAGGTCTAAGATTGAGAACAGTTCAGCATAAAAAGTGTACACTAGTGGCTGGATGAAGTATTATGCCCCAAGAAAACAAGATTCTACATAGAAATGTAAGTTTATGTAACTTGCACAAAACAATGGTGCTTTTAAGCTATGAGAGATACATAGATGATGACTTCACCTGAGATGGAACGGCTTCAGCTAGGACCCTGGGGATATTTTTGGGCTCAAGGAAGACATTGACTCGATATAAAGCTGATCCAGATAGTACATTTGCAAAGAAGATGTTCCATACAGTGAACGATAAAACTTTGATACATGCACTTTTCTCAATCTGTCTAAGAGAAATGTATCCTTGCATGGAAGACAACATTATCATAATTGGTGGAACAAAATATAGGAACAACTTGAGAATCAGACTTGGAAGATATCCGGTAATTAGTTGGCTGACAACTGTTCTGCAACAATAGGTAGCGTATATTAAAGTTCTATCTCACATGATAGAATCTCAGTAACAAGATAATGAATTTTCAATCCTCAAGATTTTCTACTTCTAAAATTTCACTAGACTCCCACTTTAGGCATTGGTGGATTAAAAACATCCCATGTGTACACCAAACTGAAGATGCTAGCAGAAATAATGAACTCAAGCTTCATAGATACATCTTACTTTGACCTCCAAATCATCATAAAGATATTGTTACGAATGCATTAAAATATAATTCAAAGAAACAAAACAACTTCTTTTCAAGGTGCATGCTTTCTGAATAATGGTAACATATATCCATGTAAAGCACCTCAAATAATCATAAGAGAGGTCCCAGTTTGCTTTGACTTACAAACTCAATATCCATTTCAAAAAAGGAAACCAGGTCTCTAGCTGATCCAGATTGGCAAGGCCTTGCGCAAGTACAACTGGAATAAGGAACAGAATAGTGAGAGCAGCAAATGCAACAATGACAACTAGCTTGGAGATCCATCTTCTTATGAATGATGCAGAAAAGAAAGGCCAGTGAACATCAAGAGGGTCAGGAGCTTGTTCTGTAACCCACTGTGTGGGGTTGATCCCCTGTTGAATGTGTAAAGCTATGGCAGCACCAAACCGGGACTTGAATGATACAAAAGCAGCTGGAACTTGCTGAATGTTTTAAAAAAGTTCCATGACAGAAGAAAGGTTGTGTCAATTATCAACATCCGTTTTGGAATTAGAGGAACAATAATGTTAAATATTACAGTTCCTTGGTTACAAATGAAATGTGATGTATATTTCAAGCCCATTCACTAAGCAAGATAGATTTAACTATTCACTATTTGGTAGATGTAAATAACTAGCATCAAATAGATAACTGCCCATTACGAAATTCATCTGTAATTGGAGTCTTCAAAAACTGTACTTGGCAATATTGGCATCAGGCAATGATAGCTTCTAATGAGACAAGTAGGAAAATGCTGATCGGTACAAACAGTTCTGAAGTCATATCATTCGACCACTATAATTATGGACAGAGAGGGTAATCACTTTTTTGGCTCCTCTACTTATGCTGATTAACTATTTCACTCATCCTACTTTAAATTTTTCTATTTATATCCTTTTACTATTGCCAAAAAAATGATCTTCCTTCCATCAACTCCTCTGAAAATTCCATAAAAGTTTCTCTTTTGTCAGTCCTTCTACTGATCATATTTTTCTATTTTACTCCAACATAATTTTTTTTTCATTTACGTGCTACTATTAAAAAAAATGATGATAAAATTAATGCTTGAAAAAGACCAATAGAATTTGTTTATGGAGACAATGGCGATGACTTCGTTAAAACACTGTGGATAATAAGAAGATTTAAGTGAAAACATATTACAATAAAAAAGAATCAACACAAAAATTCTTCTATGTAGCAGGAATACAAAAATTTTTCAAAATCTTTTTATGGAGATAATAGCGAGAAATTCATTAAAATATTGTGGATAATAAGATGGTTGAACTGAAAACATGTTACAGAAAAAAGAACTAACAAATAAGATGGTTGAACTAAAAACATGTACAGGAAAAAGAACTAACACCAAAAAATTCTTGTATGTAGAAGGAATACAAAATGATTATCCTTAGCCAGATAAACCTTAAATGCATTATACTGTAAATTTTCAATCCTATGGTATCACAATTTCCATTTAAAGGTGGTCCCTTAGCAATAAAATTGTTATCGTAAAATTTCAGACAGTTATCAGTTATCACACACCTCTCCTGCTGACGAAAACTGTTCCTTTCTTAAATTATTTTCCAAATCTTCCAACTTCTTTTCATAATCATGTAGAAGATTAACTTTACGTCCAAATAGTCCCAAAAAGCCTTCACGCCTAAAATGCTGAGAATGATTATTTGACTTCAGGTGGGCAAGTCTTCTACACAACTTCTGTACATCAGTCTGTATAAAAACAGGATAGAATTGTCAAATTTTGCACCATAAAAACTGAAAACCATGACATGGATGCCAATATCTAACAAAAACAAGAAATTGAAAAATTTTTCCAAAATTTTTCCAAACTATATGAGGGATGGAGAGCTCAAAAAGTTGCAAATAACGGCAACTCCTCTAAGAGGCAATTCACTCATCATTGTATAAAAACTTAATATTTTCATTCAACAAACATGTTCAATTAGATTTCGAATAGTGTTCTGAATTGGAAGAGACTATAACTAGACGAAATTCATATGCCATTTCTGTTAAAGTGTGTTACTTGCTGGCTCATTGGAAGGGTCCACAATTTCTTAAATCATCTACCACACTATCTGAACTTAAAGAACATTTCCACAGATCGGGACAACTTTTCAACTTCTATCATGCATGCTATTTTAGATCCTTCACCAGTTTACTGATAGCCAGAGAGGTTGTGAACCAGCAAAAGAAATCCTAGATTGTTAAGCAAGACCTGAATGTGAAAATTCCCAATGCACAAGCTGATCAGAACATGTGAGGGCAGTTAATAGATTCATTTTGAGTTTCACCTGGTGCACTTACAATGATACCTCGAATTTTGTTTGTGCGGGTAACCGCCGTATGTGAAAGATAAGTAGAAGGGTGATACTCTGTGAAAAAATTCTCAACAACTTCACTAAAGCTTCTCCCAGATGTTGCAGGGATACCACGGACTAGTATTGTAAACTGATGAGGCAGAGGTTAGGATGAATAGAAGCAGGAAATTCTTCTTGAAGAAATATAGTCATACTCCTGCATAAGGTACAATTTTCAAGACAGAATATTTCTAAATGATGCCAGTTGGACGAACCAGGTGGCATAATGACATCAAATATCGATAAGATGCAACTTACATAATAAAGAAGCCAGCAGACAACTGCCGTAAATATGTATGCAGCAGAAAAGTGAACCCATAACCTTGAAATGATTCAAAAGCAATAATCAGTTCTTCAAGAAACAATTTCAAAATTTTTATTGGAAGAAGCATATAGACTGAAGGATTCTTGCTATAATTCTCGTGGGAATCTTTGGAATGTACAACACAATCAGATATCTACTGGACAACCATTATGGTGTTATTTAAGTGGATACGAAAGCTAATATTGTGGTCCAAATATGGTATTATCACATAATATTGTGATAATCACCATAATATTGTGATAATCTGATTGTAATAAGATTATATTGATTAGATAGCATTATCTTAGGATTATTTCCTTTATTTGTATAGATTCTCTCTCCTATTCAGTATCCCCTATTCATGTATATATGTACTACATTCTCTAAGAAATACGATATAGAGCAAAACAACTCTTATTCACATGGTATTAGAGCCACGTGAAAGAGACAGTGAAACCGAGGAGTCACCCCCAGCAAGTCAAGAAATGGCTTCCAATCTTGAGGGATCCTCCACAGCAAATCCAAACCAACTAGAGGTTAGTCGTCGATGACCTCTGGTCTTGAAGGAGCTTCTGTTGTTATCGTCTCTGACAAACTAAATGGAACGAACTATCGGGAGTAGGCTCAAGCTATGAAACTCGCCATTGGAGGACGCGGGAAGCTGAGTTTTATCATCAGAGATGGAAACGTTCCAAACCCAATGAACTTGCAAGCTATGCAACAGTGGGAGATAGACAACTTCATGGTCTCATCATGGCTTATCAACGCCATGATACCGTCGATCAAACGTACCTTCAATGTTTCTGCCAACAACTCGAGAGATCTAGGAAGGGGTGCGACAATCATACTCTAATGGAGAGGATGCATCACGAATCTACGAGAAAAAAACAAAGTTGTGGCAAATGAAGCAAGGTGATAGAGAAGTTACAAAATATTGGGTCGAAATGGTAGGATTATGGCAGGAACTTGACCTTCTGTTGGACTAAGAGTGGAGGTGCAAGGAAGATGCAATGATGAAAAACCAGAAAATTGAAAAGGAAAGAGTTTGAATTTTTGGCTGGTCTCAATAAAAAACTGGATGATGTTCGTGGCAGAATCCTAAGTAGAGTTCCTCTACCGACAGCTAAAGAAGTTTTTTCTGAAGTTAGGAAAGAAGCAGCAAGGAGGAAAATTATGCTAAAAGAAGAGTCAAAAGAAAAACAAAATTTGTCTCCAATTCCTACTACTAAAGCGTCTGCATTGATGTCCAGTGGTGAATCCAATAAGAAGGGTCAGAAGAAGTGGTGTGATCACTACAAACAAAGTGGTCAAACTAAAGACACATGCTGGGACATCCATGAAAAGCCTCTAGATTGGAAATCACGAAAAGGAAAAAACCGAGGCTATCAAGTATCTAGTGAAGGCGGAACAGAAAAATCTGAAGATAGCCAGAAACAACAAGCTGGTAAGCTGAATATTTCACCAGGGAAATTATTGGAAATACTAAAGAATCTCCAAAATGATAGCCACCAATAGAAGACAGGTACAATTGCCAATACTACTATGAGAGGTAATATCATACAAGCTTTTTTATCTTTATGTGGTAGGAAGAAATGGATAGTTGATTCTGGAGCATCAGACCATACCTTGTGCTGGGCATGAAAAGGTTAAGGTAGCAAATGGTGATTCTTCTTCAGTTGCAAGAAAAAGAGATATCAAAGTAACAAATTCTATAAAATTAAACTCTGTTCTACATGTTCCAAATCTAGACTATAATCTCCTTTTAGTTAGAAAATTGACAAAATAAGCTCATAGTAGTGCTCATTTTTTCCCTACTCATTGTGTTATACAGGACCTATCATCGGGGAAGATGATTGGCAGTGCTAAAGATTACTTTGAAGATGAAGAAAGTCAGTCTACTCCTTATAGTTTGGGTAATAGTGTGATTGTCCCTAAGAATGATGAACTATTGCTATGGCATAAAAGGTTAGGTCATCCAAACTTCCAGTATATGTCAAGATTGTTTCCAAATACTTTAATAAATAAAGATCTTTGTGTTCATTGTGATGCGTGTGAATTTGCTAAGCATCAAAGAACTTCTTTTACAAGGTCTGAATAAAAGCCCACAAAACCTTTTTCACTTATCCATAGTGGCCCATCTCGTGTTACTAATAGAACCAATTCAAAGTGGTTCATTACATTCATCGATGATCATACTCGTTTGTGTTTGGTGTTTCTTTTGAAGGATAAAACTGAAGTTCCTACTGTGTTCATTAATTTTTAGCATATGATAAAAATCAATTTCAAACAAGTATTCAGGTCCTTTATACGAATAATGGTACTGAATATTTTAATCAGAATCTTCATAAATTCTTACAACAACATGGAATTGTTCACAAAAGTACTTGTGTCAATAGTCCTCAACAGAGTGGGATTGCTGAGCAGAAAAATAGACACCTTCTTAAAGTAGCTAGGGCCTTGGTGTTCACTAGTAATGTTCCAAAATGATTTTTAAGGGGATGCTATCCTCACTGCAACCTACCTTATTAATCGAATACCTAGTCGTGTCCTTTCTTTCAAAACACCTCTTCAAAAATTTCAAGAAATTCATACTACTACCCATCTTGAAACTAACCTTCCTCTAAAGGTTTTCAGGTGTATAGTTTTTATTCACAATTATTCACACAACAAACTCGATCCTAGAGCCAAAAAAATGTGTGTTCCTAGGTTACTCTGCGACACAAAAAGGTTATAAATGTTATGACCCTATATCAAAAAGATTGTTTGTTAGTTATGATGTCATTTTTTTTAGGTAGATTCCTTCTATCCCAAGTCTTCGATTCAGGGGGAGTATTGGAGAGAGTTTGGTGATGAATCTCAGTCGTGTACATCTGTGCCTGAACCTCCTTGTACATTTGTTCTTGAACCTATCCTAACACCTATGTCCAATGCATCTCCTATAGAGACAAATTATGATACAAAAGTAACCGTGCCTGACAATACACTCAAAGTGTACTCTCGAAAGAAGAAAACAAGTAGTACACTCCCTGTTCCTGAAGCTATACCAATCTCTGAACCAATGCGGGTTCCTGCCGAAGAAGCTCGGAGTAGTGATACAAAGGAACAAGAAGACAATACAGATCTAGAACTGCCAATCGCTTTACGAAAGAAATCTAGATCATGTATCATGCACTCGATTGAGAGGTTGGTCTCTTCTGATGCTCTATCTTCTCAATATAAAGCGTTTATTGCTAATCTGGATAGAATTGACATTCCCAATAATATCCAAGAAGCTCTTAATGTTCCAAAATGGAGAGAAGCAATTTTTGAAGAAATAAGAGCACTTGAAAAAAATGAAACGTGGGAAGAAGTTGATCTGCCAAAAGGGCAGAAACCCATGGGGTGTAGGTAGATATTAACAGTCAAATATAAGGTTGATGGTTCCATTGAGAGGTATAAAGCGAGATTGGTAGCAAAGGGCTATACTCAGACTTATGGGATGGACTACAAGGAGACATTTGCACTTGTGGCAAAATTAAACACTATCAGACTATTGCTATCTGTTTCAATTGGTCCCTTCAATAACTTGACATTAAAAATGCCTTCTTGAATGACAAATTGAAGGAAGAAGTATATATGAAACTTCCTCCAAGGTTTGATAAGGAAGGAGGAGGAAATAGAGTATGCAAACTAAAAAAATCCCTATATGGGTCGAAACAATCACCACGAACTTGGTTTAAAAGATTTGTTAAAAGTCCTAAAAACAGAAGGATACACACAAACTCAGTCTAATCATACAATGTTCTTCAGAATTAGAGAAGGTAAGAAGACAATTTTGATTGTGTATGTAGATGATATTGTTGTAACTGGTGATGACACAGAGGAAATTACAAGACTCAAGTCAACTTTGAGGAAAGAGTTTGAAGTTAAAGACTCAGGAGAAACGAAGTATTTCCTAGGCATGGAAGTAGCTAGATCAAAGAAAGGGATTTACATCTCACAAAGGAAGTACATTCTTGATCTCTTGAAGGAAACAAGAATGTTAGGATGTAAACCAAGCACCACCCCTATTGAAAGTACAAAGTTTGAAGATGAATAAGATAAGCTAGTTAACCGTGAAGAATACCAGACACTAGTGGGAAGGTTAATTTACTTGTCTCATATTAGACCAAATATTGCTTTTGCCGTGAGTGTTGTAAGTCGCTACATGCATGCACTAAAGAGTAAGCATTTTGAGGTAGTTTATAAGATCTTACCGTATTTAAAAGGTACTCCTGGGAAAGGATTATTATTCAAAAAGGGAGATTAAAGAACAATTGAAATATACACTGATTCAGATTGGGCAAGTTCAGAAGAGGATAGACAATCAACCTCCGGATATTGCACTTTCGTGTGGAGAAATTTGGTCACGTGGCGAAGTAAGAAGCAAATGGTGGTAGCCAAGAGTAGTGCAGAAGTTGAACTTAGAGCAGTTGCAAAAGGAATTTGTGAAAGTCTCTGGTTGAAAAGAGTGCTGACAGAATTGGAAATCAATTTTGAGTCACCTATAAAGCATTATTGTGATAACAAGGCGGTCCTAAGCATGGCACACAATCCAGTCCACCATGAGAGAACAAAACATGTTGAAGTTGATCGACATTTCATCAAGGAAAAGATAGAAGATGGAACAATATGCCTAACTTATGTACCAACGAAGAGGCAGACATCAAATGTATTTACCAAAGGACTTCAAAGACAAGTATTTGAAGAATGTATTAGCAAGTTAGACATGATTGATATCTATAATCTAACTTGAGGGAGACTGTGGTCAAGATACGGTATTATCACATAATATTGTGATAATCTGATTGTAATAAGGTTATATTGATTAGATAGCATTATCTTAGGGATAAACATTATCTTAGGATTATTTCCTTTATTTGTATAGATTCTCTATCCTATTCGGTATCCCCTATTCATGTATATATG